>WHVA01000880.1:0-23795 GCA_015179125.1 Gautieria morchelliformis
ATGTGGGGTTTAAACAAGGAAACGATCATAGAGTAGTCAAAGGCCCCGGCTTGCCTGGGTAAGATTCGTGGAAGTCCGTGACCAGCTCCGAGGCATGATCAAGCTCGGAAGCGAGGATCCACGAGGTTTCTTCGTCGGTACCTTCGTAACCAGTCCACCTAAAAAGATAGAGCAGCTTGCAGCTCTTTCGTCTATTATCGATCTTCGAGTCGAGGATTTCGGAGACTTCGAACTTGGGCTCGCCGTCGATAACGACTGGGGGCAGAGGCGGCTGAACTCGTTTCGGGATGGTGTTGGGCGAGGCTGGTTCGAGCATGGATACATGGAATACTGGATGGACTGAATGCATGTGTTCTGGAAGTCGAAGGGTGAAGGAGTGAGTACCCGCTCGGGAAATGATCTCAAAAGGACCCAAAAACTTCTCGGCGAGCTTCTTATTAGGCCGAGTTGTTCTGAAGTACTGTGCCTTTACAAAGGCGAGGGATCCTACTTGGAAATCAGGAGTGGGTTTGCGGCGAACATCGGCCGAGGCTTGGTAGGTCTTCTGAGCCTCGAGGATGGCGCGGCGAAGTTCTTGGTGTAGCTCGTCCAGGTCAACCACGAAGTCTCGAGCTCATGCCGAGGTGAGGTCGCGCTCGGGGTGGACTGCGAGGTTCGGGTGGTAACCTTATTAGCAAAGAATGGGGATATGCCGGTGGTTGCGCTAGGCGCGTTGTTGTAAGCGAACTCGGCTAGGGGAAGGAGTGAAGCCCAATTGGACTGTTGATAGTTGCAGTATATCCTGAGGTACTGTTCCATGGTCTGGTTAGCACGCTCGGTTTGACCGTCACCCTCGGGGTGATATCCCAAGGTGAAATGCAACCGCATGTCCAAGGCTTTCCCTAGAGAACACCAGAAGTGCGAGACGAACTCGGAACCCCTGTCTGAGGTGACGTGCGAGGGGACTCCATGCTTGGAAAAGACATGAAGGACGAAGAGGTGAGCGAGCTCTTGTGAGATTATCTTGTCGGTGGTTGGAATGAAGATAACCTGCTTAGTGAAGCGGTCAACAATCACTAGTATGGAGGTGAACTCGGATGAAGGGGGGAGCTGCTCAATGAAATCCATAGAGATGGAATTCCAAGGCTTCTCGGGAACAGGAAGTTGTTTGAGGAGACCATAGGGCTTGTGACGTTGCGGCTTGCTTCGCATACAAGTGGTGCACATCTTGCAATACTCCTTGACAAAGGATCTAATCCCTGGCCAAGTATAGTCTCGTCGGATCAGCTCTAAGGTCTTGTTAACCCCGAAGTGTCCCGAGAGAATGTGATCGTGCTTGTATTGCAGGATGCGAAGTTGAAGGTCTTGGGCCGCTGGAACATAGGTTCGGTTGTCAAGCTTGAGAAAACCCTCGGGGTCTGTGGTCCACCTCGGGTCATTAACCAAGCCAAGGTGCGACTTGGCTATGGGGTCCGAGGGGAGGTTCGCTAGTATGTCAGCTCGGATCTGCTCGGTATCAAGCAGCGAAGCGGCTCGGAGTACGACGGGAGCGAGGTTAGTAGCTCTAAGGGACGATGCCAGCTGGTGTTGAGTAAACACTGGCCGTAGGTTCTGTGGGTTTATGGTGGCATAGTCACTATTCCCCTCTTTAAGGTAGACGTCCCATCGTCTAGTGAGAGAGTCAGGCTTCGTTCCGAGATGACCAGGTCGGAAACGGATGGCGAGGTTGAATTGGGAGAGGTATTCTGACCACCGAGCTTGTCGACGGGTCAAGAGCTTCGTAGTTGAAAAGTATTCGAGGTTCTTGTGATCGGTGATAACGTCGACAGGGTCGCCAGAGCCCTCGAGGTAGTGTCGCCAGCCTTGAAACGCTTCAAAAATTGCTAGGAGCTCCTTGTCATGAACATCGTAGTTGAGCTCAGTAGAGGTGAATGTGCGGGAGTGAAAGGCGATGGGATGAAGTTCGCCTTCCGAGGTTCGCAGTGATAAGATTGCCGCTAAGGCATAATCTGAAGCATCAGTCTCTACTATTAGTGGAAGGTCAGGAATCCAGTGGGTAAGGATAGGAGCGGTAGTGAACGCCTTCTTCAACAGGTTGAAGGCCTGTCAACAATCCTCGGAAAAGTTCCAAGGGTTACCCTTGCGGGTGAGTCGGGTGAGAGGAATGGTGATGTCGGAGTAGTTGTGAATGAAACGTCGGTAGAAGTTGGCGAAGCCGAGGAAAGATTGGATGTCGTGAACTTTGCGAGGCTCAGGCCAGTCTTCAATGACCTTTACCTTGTCGTCTGCCATAGTGAGGCCCTCGGGAGAGAGTATGTAGCCAAGGAATTCAACCGAGTCGCGATGAAACTCGCATTTGTCTTCTTTGGCGAAGAGGTTGTTGAGTCGCAGTTGTCGTAAGACTTCCTTGACATGTTCAACATGTTTTGAGGGGTCACTGGAATAGATTAGAATGTCATCCAAGTATACCACCACACAAACGTCCAAAAGGTCGGCGAAAATCTCGTTCATGAATCTCTGGAAAGCAGCAGGGCCGTTAGTGAGACCAATGACATAACCAACCATTCAAAAGACCCATAGCAAGTCCTGAAGGCAGTTTTCCATTCGTCACCCTCGACCACCCTTACGAGGTGGTAAGCGTGACGAAGGTCAATCTTCGTATAGATGCAAGCATTCTTTGGAGCATCAAGTAAGTCAGCAATCAATGGCAATGGATACCGATCTTTTTTCGAGATCTTGTTTAAACCTCAGAAGTCGACACACAACCGAAGTGAGCCATCTTTTTTGCGCACAAACAATACCGGTGCACCATGAGGTGATGTTACGACCGTTCATTTCCACTCCTTCCGCCCCTCCAATAGTTCCGCACAACGTTCCGCCCCTCCGACATTTCCGACATTCCGCCCCTTGTACATTTCCCTTGTTCCTTCGACTCTATTACTCGGACCCACCGGACCCACCTCGCCATCTATCAAAACCATATATCCGGTCACCCTTGTAGTTCGTTGTCAGATATGTTTTCCCGACCCCTTGTTCTTTGCCATTGTTCTACCTTACCCTGAACCCCCCTTGTAGTCCCATTGTTCCCAATTAGTTAGTTCCCACACATTGTACTCGACTTCCGCTTCCTCCGGAATTTGCTTAGTACAACACCATTGCTTGTTGCTCTGCGTTTTGTATAAAAACCCCCTCATGTATGTCTGTAATTCTGCAATCAGATAATCACCTTCGATACTTGATTTCCTTCGTTCCATCTCCTGTTCTTAGCACAGCGAGTCTAGCAAGATCTCAGTCTCTCCGTCTTCCGCTTTCCGCCTCAAGTTCCGACCAAACCTTTGGCTCAGTACTTTCCAACTTCCGACTCATTTCCGAAATACCTAGGACGATAGTTCATTGGGGGCGCAACCTATAAGTTGAAGCCGCTGTCCTTTCCAGTTCCGACTTAGTGGAAATCTCGATACGTAACAGTATTATCTGATTGCCACCCGATAACTATCACTATGCCTCCTCGTACCACAGTTACTTCAGCTCGAGCAGGAGCTGTCGAAGCTCTCTCTTATTTTGGCAGTCTTAGATCCGCAGCACCAAGGCACGCGGAACCCTCCAGCAGCTCTCGTGCCGACGATGAGCTTTCCGATGCTTTTCCGCAACGATTCGAAGAAGTTCCCGACGCTAATCCCGACGAAAATCCCGACTACGACGGGAATTCAACAAGTAGCAGCGGCGAACAAACAGCAGCGTCATTCCGACGCCCAGCTCCACCACTACCACCTCCACCAGGACCACCTCCAGGCGGCCCTCCAGGCGGCCCTCATGGCGGCCCACCCGGCGGTCCCCCAGGCGGTCCTCCACCTCCAATTCCACCTCAGATTCCCGCCAACCCAGTTCCGCCCGCGCCAGTTCCGGATCTTGCACAAGCCATCGCCATGCTAGCCGGACAACTCCAGCG
Organism: Gautieria morchelliformis; assembly: GCA_015179125.1. Classification (NCBI taxonomy): domain Eukaryota; kingdom Fungi; phylum Basidiomycota; class Agaricomycetes; order Gomphales; family Gomphaceae; genus Gautieria; species Gautieria morchelliformis. The sequence continues at coordinate 3,929 of WHVA01000880.1, forward strand.
CCCGGCCCAAGCACCACCACGCCCCAAGACAAAGGTCCGCGAACCAGATCAGTTCGACGGTTCCGACCCCAAGAAGCTCCAGCCATTTCTGGTTCAGCTTCAACTCAATTTCCGTGATCGTCCCGACGCCTTTCACGACGACGAACGAAAGGTCAATTATGCCCTTTCCTATCTCCGAGGCACGGCGCTCGACTATTTCGAACCCGCCCTCATGGATCCGTTCGCTCTCGTCGACTGGGCCGACGATTACCCCAATTTCATTTCCGAACTCCGCAGCAACTTCGGACCATTTGATATGGAAGCCGATGCGGAAAACGAACTCGATAAGCTTCGCATGAAAGACACTCATAAGATAGCTAAATATATCGTCACGTTTCAGCAGCTCGCTCCTCGAATCCAATGGGGAGAAGCCGCACTCCGACGCCAGTTTTACATGGGCTTGCCATCCCGCATCAAGGATGAAATTGCCCGCGTCGGAAAACCCGCCACCCTTACCGACCTCCGCAACCTCGCCCATCCATCGATTCGCGCTACTGGGAAAGACACTCCGAGATTGCTCGTGAAACTTCCGCCCAGAGCAAGAATGACAAGTCTTCCGACAAGAAGTCTGATAAAGACAAGAAGAAGACCAATTCCGGAAACACCAACTCCGGAAACAACAACGTCAACAGTTCCGGATCCAACTCCGGCAACCGGAACAACAACAACACCCCTCGGAACAACCAGGCCTCTGGTTCTAACACCAACGCCCGGAAGAGCACCCCGGATCTTTCCGACAAACTTGGGAAGGACGGAAAACTAACCCCTGTAGAACGCCAGTGTCACATGGACAACAACCTTTGCCTCTTCTGCGGCAAAGGAGGTCACGTCGCTCGCGACTGTACTCGCGCTTCCGCCTCCGCTGCTAAGGCCAAGGGCCGCGCAGCAAAGACGGAAGAGAAATCCGAAGCGGTTCCCGCTGCGGATTCAAAAAAATAGTCAGCAGCCCTCCGGCCTCCGCACGAGCTGAGGGCTGTGTTGACCCCATTCGTGCGACAAACGAGGTTAAACTCAACGCATCCGCTCTTTCGTCCTCCGACTCTCTCTCTGTTCCGCTCACTTCCGACACCATTTCCGCACCCCCGTTTACAGCATTGGTCGACTCCGGTTCGACTCATTGTTTCCTCGATTCCGACTTTGTTTTGAAACATAAACTTCCGACCCGCAACATTCCGACTATTCCGCTCCGCCTTTTCGACGGGTCTTCCAACACGGGAATTTCCCAAGTTGTGGATCTGTCTATCCGTTTCGCTACTGGGGACAACCATGAAGTTACGTTTTACGTTACTCCGCTAGATGCTAGCTGTTCCGTTGTACTAGGACACAATTGGCTCACCCGATATAATCCGTCGATTAACTGGGCATTGGGTCAAATACAGTTCCGTACCCCGGATCAACTTCCGTCTATTCCGACGTCTTCTGCAAAGATGGCTCAGGCCTCTTCTGCAACTCCGCTCGTGGATTCAGTTCCGCACTCCGGTCCCGCTTTAGCACCTCCGCCCCTCGAAGCCCCTCGAATTGCGCTCATTTCCGCCACCGCTTTCCGCGTATTGCAACGGCAAGATGATACGACCGTCTTCCAGCTTCACCTCTCCGATTCGGCTTCAGTCAAGGCTCGTCCCGCCTCGACTTCCGCTCCGGTCGACATGAGCTCAGTTCCGGAAGAATATCGTGACTTCCCGGACGTGTTCAATAAGGCCAAAGCCGACAAACCTGCTGAACATCGACCTTACGACTTGAAGATAGATTTGGAAGAAGGAGCATCTCCGCCCCTTGGACCGATCTACTCTCTTTCGCAAAGTGAACTCCTAACTCTCCGAGAGTTCGTCGATGAACATCTCAACATGGGCTTTATCCGCCCTTCGCTGTCTCCGCACGGCGCTCCGGTCCTCTTCGTCAAGAAGAAGGATGGATCTCTCCGCCTCTGCGTCGATTTCCGCGGACTCAACGCCCTCACTAAAAAGGACAAATATCCGCTTCCACGCATTTCCGACTTACTCGACACTCCCCGCAGGGCGAAGATCTACACCAAAATTGACCTCCGGCACGCTTATCACCTTGTCCGCATCCGGGAAGGTGACGAGTGGAAAACCACCTTCCGCACCCGCTACGGTGCCTTTGAGTGGACTGTCATGCCTTTTGGTCTAACCAACGCTCCCGCCACTTTTCAGCGATTCATGAACGACGTATTTTCTGACCTCCTCGACGTATGCGTTCTAATCTACATTGACGACATCCTCATTTATTCCGACACACCGGAAAAACATCGGGAACATGTCCGCGAAGTACTCCGCCGCCTACGCAAACACCATCTCTACGCAAAAGCAGAGAAATGCGAATGGCATCGCGACACGGTCGAATACCTCGGCTACATCCTCTCTCCAAAAGGTCTTACCATGGCAGAGGACAAGGTCAAGGCAATTCAAGAATGGCCGGAACCCCGACGTGTTAAGGATGTGCAGTCTTTCCTTGGCTTCGCCAACTTTTACCGGCGTTTCATTTATAATTTTTCCGACATTACTGTTCCGCTCACGCGTCTCACCAGGAAGGGTGCCCCATGGAATTTCACACCGGAATGCCGTTCCGCATTTGAAGCTCTCAAATCGGCCTTCACCACGGCTCCCATACTCGGTTTCTGGATTCCTGATGCCCAACTTGTACTCGAAACCGACGCTTCTGACTACGCGCTAGCCGCCATTCTTTCCATCATTTCACCCGACGACGGAGAAATTCATCCGATCGCCTTTCATTCCCGCACCTTTTCCGCCCCGGAACTCAACTACGACGTCCACGATAAGGAACTACTTGCGATTTTCGAAGCCTTCAAAATCTGGAGACATTACCTCGAAGGTCCAACTTATCCGATCGACGTTGTAACGGATCATAAGAACCTTGAGTATTTTGCAACCACTAAGATTTTGACTCGCCGTCAAGTCCGCTGGTCTGAATACCTCTCACAGTTCAACATGGTGATCCGTTTCCGCCCCGGAAATCTCGGAGCAAAACCCGACGCGCTCACTAGACGTTGGGACGTCTACCCAAAAGAGGGAAGTAGCGACTATGCCAGCGTTAATCCGCACAATTTCCGCCCAGTATTCTCCACTGAGCAACTGGCATCGTCCCTGCGTGCCACAGCATTGCAGTTTCCACTACTCCGCGCCTCAATTATTATGGACACCGAGTCTCTCCGTTCCGACATCCGTTCCGCACTCCGTTCCGACCCCACCTCCGCAGCCCACCTCGATGACCGCACCAGTCCTGGATGGTCCCTCGATTCCGACGGATTTCTCCGGTACAAGTCCCGGATTTACGTTCCGGACACCAACGATCTACGACTTCGCGTGCTCCAGCAAAGCCACGATCATCCGCTCTCAGGACACCAAGGCCAGAACAAGACCCTCGACATAATCCGACGTACCTATACTTGGCCTCTCCTCCGCACGATGGTCCAAAACTACTGCAAGTCATGCACCACCTGTATGCGAGCCAAGCCTCAACGTCACAAACCCTACAGCCTCCTGAAGCAACTTCCGATCCCGGAACAACCGTGGAATTCAATATCCATGGATTTCATTGAGAAACTTCCTAAGTCATCCGGCTATGATACCATTCTAGTGATCGTTGACCGCCTCACAAAGCAGTCCATCTTTATTCCGACCTACGACACCATAACTTCCGCCCAGCTCGCACAGCTCTTTGTGCTCCACGTCTTTTCCAAGCACGGAATACCTTCCCATGTCACTTCCAACCGTGGATCCGAATTTGTGTCCTCCTTTTTCCGCACACTCGGCAAGGCTCTCGACATGAAACTCCACTTCACCTCCGGTTATCACCCCGAAGGAGACGGACAGACGGAACGTACTAATCAGACCATTGAGCAGTATCTCCGCGTCTATTGCAACTACCAACATAGCAATTGGTCCGACCTTCTTCCACTCGCGGAATTTGCCTACAACAATGCGCCTTCCGCTACCACCGGAATTTCACCCTTTTACGCCAACAAGGGCTACCACCCGAATCTCGCCATCCACCCTGAACGCGACCTCGCCTCTGCAAGAGCCCGAGATTTCGTTGTGGAACTTGACGACCTTCACCAGCACCTCCGAGAGAACATTACAGCTGCCCAGAAGAGATACCAAACTTCCGCCGATCGGAAACGACTTCCGCAACCGGCATTCAAGATTGGCGACAAAGTCTTTGTCAAAGCGGAGAACTTCCGCACCACTCGCCCCTCGAAGAAGCTCTCTGAGAAATACCTCGGTCCTTACGAGATCATCGCTAAGGCCAGCAGTCGTTCTTTCACCCTCAGACTTCCTGACAATATGCGCGCAGTACATCCGGTATTCCATGTCTCTATGCTTGAGCCAGCAGTTCCGAATACAATTCCGAATCGAGAACAACCTCCGCCTCCGCCAGTCGTCATCGACGGAGAACCGGAATATGAGATTTCGGAAATTCTCAACTCCAAGCTCGACAGAAGATACCGCTGCCAACTCCAGTACCTAGTCAAGTGGGCAGGCTATGAAAACACTGACGAAGAGACTTCGTGGATTTCCGCCACGGAACTTGACCACGCCTCTGACCTCGTCTCTGATTTCCACAAGTCATATCCTGACAAGCCTGGCCCCATTTCCGCGCCCTAGTCATTTCCGACCTCATTTCCGACCTCATTTCCGACACCATTGCTTTCACAGTTCTCAGGACATTTATCAAAAAACCGATTAATCTTCCGATATCCTATTTTCCGACACTTCAAGAAATTATCTACAGGTTTTTCGACATCTACTCCTCCCTCATGGTCTCCGCCTCGACCTCCCTTTCCGCTTCCGGATCCTTCTCCGACCCTCCTACCTCGGCGATCACCAACTCCGTGTCTACCCGTTCCCTCGTTTCCGCCCCGTTCTCCTCCTGCACCCGCAGTTCCATCCTTTCCCGGACCATCTCGTTCCGCCACCGGTACTCGCGCTTGAACTGCTCCAGGACCGCCGACATGACGGTCATCTGGTTCTGGAACGACAGCAACTGCTGTTCCTGAACCACCGCCATATCCGTCAGCAGTTTCCGGATCCCGCGTTGGGTTTTCCGGATTCCCCTCAGCGACTCCGCGATGTCTAGTAACGGAGACGCCATGCTGAAGCGGTTCAGCACCGCTGCCTCAGACGTCCCGGTCACCGGAAATCCTTCCGCCTTCTTTCCGCTTGGTCCCGGTTTTGACTTGGGGGTTTCAGGCCCCTCGGTCTCAACCCTGCGCCGTTTCCGCTCCACCCTCGCGGCACACCCATCCACCACGCAACGGCACTTCTTGTCCCGGCACCGTTCGCAGGCCGTCTCCCGCGGATTTTCCGACCACACGCACTCCAGGCCCTTGACCTCGCACGTATCGCAAGGAGCCTTCTCCTCCTCACCGTCCCTAGTCTTCCTTTTTCGGGTCGCAGGATTTTCCGGCCCCAGCTCTCGCAACTCCAGTATCCGAGCCAGCTTCTCTTTCCGAGCCTGCTGGAACTCGTCCGCCCTCCGTTTCCGCTCCTCAACTACGTTCGGCATGGGAGCACTTTCTTTTTGCTTCCCCTTGCCCTCTGGAGTCGGCGTGCTTGCCGCTTCCGACTCCCCCTCGGAATCGGCAACTCTCTGGCAGTTCTCTGTGAGCTCCGGAACCTCCCCACGACATTTCCGACTCACCCGGAACCTCCCTGCCTTTTCCGCCACGGCCTTTTCTTCCGCAGCCTTTTCGGCCGCATCCCGTTTCCGTTGTTCTTCACGGGCGCGCGACTCCTCCTCGCGACGCTTACGGTCACGCTCCTCCTTCTCCTTCCGTTCCTGCTCCTGACGCTCCAGTTCCTTGCGCTCCTCCTCCAGCCGCTCCCTCTCTTTCCGCGCGGCTTCCTCGGCCTCGCGCTTCTCGGCCAGTTCCTTCTGCGCAAGAATATCAGCAAAGTGCTGCTTCATCTCGGCACTGGACATTTTAGAGAAATCAACTGAAGAGCTCATGATGGAGTAAACAGAAGACGCGTCTTGTTTCCCGCCTATATTTCAAACTCCGACGCGTTGCTCACAGGTCACGTGATTCCGACTTGTGGTCTCGCGGGGCTCGACCTTAGAAGGGAGATACTGTTACGACCGTTCATTTCCACTCCTTCCGCCCCTCCAATAGTTCCGCACAACGTTCCGCCCCTCCGACATTTCCGACATTCCGCCCCTTGTACATTTCCCTTGTTCCTTCGACTCTATTACTCGGACCCACCGGACCCACCTCGCCATCTATCAAAACCATATATCCGGTCACCCTTGTAGTTCGTTGTCAGATATGTTTCCCGACCCCTTGTTCTTTGCCATTGTTCTACCTTACCCTGAACCCCCCTTGTGTAAGGGCAACCCTGGCTAGTTGTGGAGATCACACTACCACACAACTGACAAGGGGAAATCCAAAGTATGTATAAATGAACAGAGCATACAAGAGAGGGGATTCTCACCTGACAAGGGGAAATCCAAAGAGAAAAGTCTAAGGACCCCCAATGTCAGCGAGCCCGTATTATACTACGCTGCGCAGCCAGGGACAACACTTGGCACCCGCCATCAACCCTGCATCCCCCTGACCCTTGATCGACCCTTGATGCCACCTATTATGCGAGTCGCTTGATTTCCGACACTGTTCCGGGGCGGAAGTCGGAAATTGGAGTGGAACTGGCAAGGCGAATGGAACTGGTGGAAGTTCTCCCAGAAGCGGAATCGTTCCCGGGAGCGGATGCGGAGATGGAAATGGAGTCGGAACTGGAAATGGAAAACAGGGTGTCCCCTGACATCACCCCCTCTCTAGCGTGCTGCGTCCTCGAAGCACGGGACACAAGAGATTGAAATGCCAGCGAGCGGATTCGGCGAGGGGCACCTGGATGTGTCCTATAGAACTCCCGGAGTTTGTCAGGAGCGGAAACATCTTGCTCCGGGACCCACGAATTTTCCTCGTACCCATACCCTTCCCATTTCACGAGGAATTGGAGTCGTCCTCGCACAAACCGGCTGTCCAGGATCCGTTCCACCACGTAGTGCTCTTCCCCATCTACAATTTCTGGTGGAGGTGGCGGATGAGCCTTCCGACGTGGAATCGGGTCCTCAAGCATAGGGAGTAACTTCACCACGTTGAAGACGGGGTGGAGGCGGGACATGGACATCAGAAGTCGGAGGCGGTATGCATTCCGTCCAACCCTCCGCGTCACTGTGAAGGGCCCAAGGTAGCGGTGGGCAAGCTTCTGCGAAGGGCGTGTGGTGCGGATGTCACTTGCATCTAGGTACACCTTGTCTCCAACTTGGTACTCTGGGGCAGGAACCCGGCGTCGGTTGTAGTACCTTGCCATGTCATCCTTGGCCTTCGCAAGGGCCGACTTGGCTTCCGAAAGGGTGGAGTCCATGCGGTCTCGGAACTCATTGACTGTCTCGAGTCGGGAGTCAGCCTGGCGTGGTTCGAAGCCCATCCGCGGGTGTCGTCCGGAGTCAAGCATGAAGGGAGTCTGTTGCGTGGCGGAATGGACATGGTTGTTGTATTGGAATTCCGCCAGCGGAAGTAACTCATCCCAGTCATCCTGCCTCTCGTTGACAAAGAGGCGGAGATATTGCTCCAACTCCTGATTGACCCGTTCCGTCTGTCCGTCACCCTGCGGATGGTACGCTGTGGTGGTAGCCAGCCTTATGCCGAGCAGGCGGTAGAGCTCCCGAGTCAGTTCCGCGACAAACTGCGGACCTCGGTCGGAAACGACTTGCTTCGGGAGCCCATGCAACTTCCAGACATGTGCAAGGAACAGGCGGGCCGCTCCGAGGGCTGTGATCGTCGTGTGCGTCGGAATGAAGTGGGACACCTTGCTCACCGAATCCACGACGTTCATGATCGCGTCGTAGCCATGAGACTCTGGGAGTTCAACGATGAAGTCGACACTGATGGTGTCCCAGCGGGATTCGGGAATCGGGAGCGGAACAAGTTCTCCGACGGGCGGACGTCGTTGCGCTTTGGTTCGGAGACAAAGGTCACACGTCTTCACGTACTGTCCGATGTAGCGGGACATCTGAGGCCACCAGTAATTCCGAGCCACTAACTCCAGCGTCTTCCACCTGCCAGCATGCCCAGCGACCCGTGTGTCATGGTGCTGGGACACGATGCGACGGCGGAGGTCCGCCCCACCCGGAACATAGACCTTGCCTCTGAAGTGGAGCAGTCCATCACGTTCCGACCATTCCGCTGCCCGTACAGACCGTGAGTGCCCTTTCCGGAGTTCCTCCACTGCCTTCACCACCGACTCCTCCTTCTCTCCATTCCGGTACTGCCTCCGGATATCCCGGAGCATTTCCGCTTCCGCCCCAACTGCAGTTACTCCTTCTAGGGCACGGATTGCAAAGAGACTTGGGCGGAGCAGTGTCATATCCGCGTTGTCTCCACTTCCGCTTCCGTGATCCGCGCGGCGGGATAGGGCATCGGGCTTGCCCATGGTGCGGCCGGGGCGGTGGTGGAGCATGAAGTCAAACCGGGACAGGTGTAGGGACCACCGTGCTTGTCGTCGGTTCAGCTTCTTAGACGTGCGGAAATACTCGAGGTTCTTGTGGTCTGTCCAGATCTCAAAAGGGCATAGAGCACCCTCGAGGAAGTGTCGCCACTCTTCCAGCGCTCGGATGATTGCCAGCATCTCCTTGTCATGGATCTCATAGTTCCGCTCGACCGGACTGAGGCTCTTAGAGAAGAAGGCAATCGGATGCCACCCCCCACCTTCTTCCGATGACTGTTGCGACAAGACCGCTCCGGTAGCTGCGTCGGAAGAATCCGCCTCCACTCGGTAAGGGCGAGAGTCGTCGGGAAAGATCAGGACCGGGGTGGAAGTGATCAGCTCTTTGAGTTTGTCAAAGGAGGCCCGTTCCGGCTCTCCCCACCGCCATCCAACCTCCTTCTTGGTGAGGTCGAAGAGGGCACGGGCGTGGCAGGAGAAGTCCTTGATGAACCGCCGGTAGAAATTGACAAACCCAATGAAGGACTGGACTTCCTTCTTGTTCCGCGGCACCGGCCAATCCGACACACCGGAAACCTTGACGGGGTCCATTTCCACCTTTCCTTCCGACACGATCACCCCAAGATACTCTATCCGCGTCCGCTCAAACTCGCACTTTTCCGGCTTGAGACACAGGTTGTACTCCCGGAGTCGTTCCAGCACTCTCCGCACGACTTCCCGATGTTGGACATTGTTTTTGTGAAGATGAGGATGTCATCGAGGTAGACGCAGACAACCCCTTCTGCTATCATGTCACGGAAAATGTCATTCATCATTGTCTGGAACGTGGCAGGACTGTTGGTGAGGCCAAAGAACATGACCTGTGGCTCAAAGAGTCCTCGGTTGGTGCGGAATGCGGCCTTCCACTCATCTCCCTCCCGGATCCGGACATTATTGAAGCCCCAGCGGACATCCAGCTTGGTGAAGTACTTCGCCCCGCGGAGTTGTGTGATCAATTCGGAAATGAGCGGAATGGGGTACCGGTTCTTGATCGTGATCGCATTCAAGGCCCGGTAATCCTGCACAAGTCTGAGCGAGCCGTCCTTCTTCTTGATGAAGAACACCGGAGATGCCATGGGTGACTTGGAGGGGCGGATCCTCCCTGTACGGAGATTTTCCGCAAGGAATGCATCGAGCTCTACCTGCTCCTTGGGTGACAGCGGGTAGACCTTGCAGTTGGTGGGCTTCGACCCAGGCTCCAACTCGATGGCATGGTCCCACAGTTTCCGCGGAGGCAGGGCATCAAACGACTCTTTGGAGAAGACGTCCTCAAACTCCCGCAGGTACTCCGGAATTTCCGCCTCCACTCTATCATACCTCTTAGAGGCTTCAGCAAGGCGTTGCGAAATATTTCCGGTGGCGCGGATGTGTTCCGCCTCCGGCGGAAGGTTTACGTACAGCAAGCGCTCCCCTTCCGTCAGAGCGTCTTCCAGGCCGAGTCGGATGACGTCGGAATCGGAATCGGAATCGGAATTGGAAGTGGGATCCGGTTCAAATTCCGCTTCCGAGTCTTCTTCTGCAAGCAGTGGATGGGGGCCGGAACGACATGTCTGTATGAGCCGTTCGGTCTTCCGCTGCTCCTGGTGCTCCTTCCGCGCTTCCGACCGGCACATGTGACACTTGGCTGGACATCGACTCATCAGTACCTTCCGAGTCTGCCAATTGATCTCCGGGTTGTGCTCTTGAAGCCAGGTAAACCCAAGGATGATGTCTTGCTTCCCCAGGCTGGTGACAGCGAAGGAAGTGCGTTCCGAGTGTCCATCGTAGCGGAGAATTGTGTCCACTATCTCCGTGATGGACCCTGCCTCATTGGGGCTTCCATCCACATTGAACACCGGGATTGCACGTTGCAACTTCCGCGTCGTCAGTCGGTTCCGTTCCACATAGTCCCGGTCCATAAACTGACCAGTGGCCCCGCAATCGACAAGGGCGGGTCCGGATTTGACTTCCGCCGTATCTGTCGTCTGGATCTCTACCTTAATGACTAGTGACTTGGGGCCAGGGGTGGCAGCAACGACATAGCGCTTCGGAAGGCGTCTCTCCCAAGGGCGGATGCGGGATAGACGAGGTGTCGGATTTGGCTTTTGTGTGACTTTATCCGGTGGGTCTGTATGAAGTGAGGGGAGTCGGGGCTTTTCATTCTCTACTTCAAGACAGGCAAACCGGTTATGTACAGGCAGCAGGGGCACACATCTCACCCGCTGCGCGTCACAAAATCCGACGCATCTTCCGCTTCCGATGAGCCATGTTCCGCATTTTCGGAAACTCCTTCCGCAGTAGGCACTCTGCTTATGTCCGCAAGTGCGAGGAACTCTGGAAGGAGCTCGAGTTTCTCCTCTGTGGTCATAAGCCGGATGTCAAATGCTTGGGGGCACTCGCGGGCATAGTGGCCTGGTTGTTGACATCGGAAGCAGGTGATAGTTCCGCGGCCTTTTCCGCGCATGCGGTCAACATCCATCGGGGCAGGGCCACTCTTCGAGGGAGGAGGGCTATGGTTCCTAATAGGAGTGGGCGGAGAAAGCGTCGGAAATACTTTCCGCATGGGAATGAATGCGCTTCTGGATTTTGGCACAGGTGGAGTAGGACGAGTGGAACTGCGCGTCATATTCCGGCTCGTCTCCACGAAGGCCTCATTTGCTTCCCTGTTCCGGGACACCCTCTGTGCAGCTTGGTACCACCCTTCCGGGTCATCAAAGTCCGGAGCTCCATCCCCAAGCAGCGCAACTTGGTTCTGGAGTGTCGGATCGAGTCCTCGTCGGAATTTGATGACGATCGTCTTGTCGTCATCATACTCTGCAAGGTCGATGAGCTCCTGGAAGCGATCGATATAGTCATCGACCGGATCCTCGGCCTGGTACCAGCTGGTCCCCTCAAGCTTCATAAGGGCTGCGAGCTGCTCATTTTTTGGGCAGAACTGGTCGGAAAATGTTTTCTCGAAGGCGTCCCAGTCTCGGAAGTAGTTCCCCTTGCCCTTTGCTTCATGTCGGATCACCTTGTTTGCAAAACGGGATGCGCGGTCCGACTTGAAAAAGGACAATGCCCAGTGAATCCGAGCCTGGTCGTTCGGAAAGAGGTCTCCGACAATTGCGAAGTAGATGCTGCATGTGTTGAAGAATGCGCGTCCCTTCTCCCGATCTCCGTCAAAGTCCGCCGGAGTTGCGGGTTTGACCTTTGCTAACTTCGCGGACTTTCTCTCCTCCGCTAGTTCCGCTTTTCCGAAATCCGGATCGTCCAACATTTCATTTCCACCACCTTGTGGAATATCTAACTTAGCCAAAATCGCTTGTAAGGCTGTTTCAATCGCGTCGGTCTTCATCCGGTTCCGCGTCAATTCCTCCTCCATATTCCGAAGACGATCGTCCGGATCCATGTCGGAAGGAGAAATGTGGGACGGGATTTCCAGGGTTGGGAGCTCGACGTAAGAAGAAGGGCTGTCGTACGCTGTGTGTGCGGAAGAGGTTGCGCTCTCCGAGTCGCTGTCTCCGATTCCGAACGCACCTATGGCGGCTGCGACACGCAGTACGACCGCCGGTCCTCTATGGGAGAGACTTTTCTACTGTAAGGGCAACCCTGGCTAGTTGTGGAGATCACACTACCACACAACTGACAAGGGGAAATCCAAAGTATGTATAAATGAACAGAGCATACAAGAGAGGGGATTCTCACCTGACAAGGGGAAATCCAAAGAGAAAAGTCTAAGGACCCCCAATGTCAGCGAGCCCGTATTATACTACACTGCGCAGCCAGGGACAACACTTGGCACCCGCCATCAACCCTGCATCCCCCTGACCTTGATCGACCCTTGATGCCACCTATTATGCGAGTCGCTTGATTTCCGACACTGTTCCGGGGCGGAAGTCGGAAATTGGAGTGGAACTGGCAAGGCGAACGGAACTGGTGGAAGTTCTCCCAGAAGCGGAATCGTTCCCGGGAGCGGATGCGGAGATGGAATCGGAAGCGGAAGCGGAGTCGGAAATGGAGTCGGAACTGGAAATGGAAAACAGGGTGTCCCCTGACATCGGCCCCCTGACCTCGCCCTGACCTCCACTCATATGTTCGCCCCTGACTCGTACCCACGCTCGTATATAACCTCCCTTGTATACATACCTACTCCTCAGTCTGAAAATCAACTATTGTATCACTTCGATCCCTAGCTAGTTTCTAAGCCTCGCCTCTTAAGCCAAACCTCGCCTCTTATTCGTTTGCCTCCGAAGTTGGGACTCGTGCGTAGGGTTGGCGCAGCACATAAGCTGAAGCCTAGTCCCTCTCTGACTTCCCCATCCAAACCTCACCCCATAACCTCGGACCTTACCTCGGGTTTCGCTCCCGACCTCGGTCAGCCTTACAACGGATCGTATCGTAACAGGGCCAGGGAAAGGATCTCCCACTAGATCATACATTCTCACTGCCTCCTCACATGGTTTGTGGCCCTGGAATTGAAGATCTGATCCAGGAAATATACCCTGGCATTGGCAATCAAGTCCCTGCCCAGGATAATTACTTTTTGGAGCGTGCCATCCTCTGTGCCAGAAACACTGAGGTCAATGAGATCAATTCCATGGTGTTTAGGGAGTTTCAAGGTGATGCTCAGGTCTTGCACTGTGCAAATTCCATTGAAGAATCCGACGATGCAGATCGGTATCCTCTGGAGTATCTGAATTCCATAGAGATGGGCTGTCTTCCTCCTGCTCGCTTGGAAGTCAAGCCTGGAGTGCCTCTGATGCTGTTGTGCAATTTGGATCAGAAGCAAGGACTATGCAATGGGACAAGGTTGCGGTTGGTGAGGATAAGCATTAGAGTGTTGGAGGTCAGGATCATCTCAGGTCCATGTGCAGGAAATATTGCTTTCATCCCCAGGATCATCATTAAGCCATCAGAGGGAGAGTTGCCCTTTGTGCTGCAAAGGAGGCAGTTTCCAGTGCGTTTGGCATTTGCAATGACTATCAACAAGTCTCAGGGACAGTCTTTGGGTACGGTTGGGATGGACCTGAGATATCCAGTGTTTGGACATGGTCAGTTATATGTTGGTGTATCAAGAGGGACCAATTGGAACAGAGTGAAGGTCTTGCTTGAGGAGGGTTTGGACACAACCAACATTGTATATAAAGATGTATTACTTAGAGCTCCTTCATTTTTTTATATCCACTTCTCGTGATATGGTTTATGTGTTTGGCTTCAGTTTACTTGATGCAAATTGATTACTTTGGTTTTCCCCAATGTACTTGACCTTACTGATATGTTATACTTACCAATGTGTTAGACTTACTGATGCATTTGACCTTACAGAGGCGCTTGACCTACACCCCTGCGCTTCGCGCGGGTACCCACCTAGTTACTCTATTAGAAAGCAGCTCGGTGGGTTGTGGGTGTCGAGCTTATGTCAGGTTTCAGGTCAGCCTTAGTCAGCTGGCCAATCGGACGCGAGCAGCGCAGCCGTGAGCATGAACGCTGCACAGCGGTCATGTGACCCGCTCGCGACCAGAGCGCGCATACGCGAGCGTGGTCTGTGCATGACACGCACGTGCGGTATAAAGGCCGAACAGTAAGGAAGGAACGCCAGGAACCTGCCCAACCGGCATTTCCTCTCTCTGCTGTCTGCTCTGTCTGCTGTCTCCTCCTTTAGCTGGCTGGCTGTCTATTGCTTTGGCTGGCTGGCTATCTATTGGATTGGCTGTCTTTCTATTGGTAGGTAATATCTTATTTTAATGCATTGCCATGTATTTTATTTTATTTGTGTTGGTAATTTTATTTGTTCCTTTTTTTTTCATCATATAGTATTGTCACATGTGCATTATATTTTTGTGATTTTTTCGCAAATAGATTTAAATAACATCCAAAGACTGGTGAAAAAAATGTATTTTAATATCAATATTTTTCAGGTTTTTTCGAAAATAGACATCAATAAGTTTCCTCTAAAATTAATGACAATAGATTCTGCCTTCAAATGTGGTTTGTTTTATTGTTTTATTTACTGTAAAGCCGCTTACCAGCCACTCCTCTCTGGCTATACTGGTGGCTGGCTTACTATGGCTTTGGCTGGGCTCTGGGTTTCTCTGTCAGTCTCTGGGCTTCTCTGACTTTGGCTGGGCATTAATAACAGCTTCTGCTTCAATGTACTGTACTTTTTTGACATTTTTTCGCAAATAGATATCAATAAATTATCCTGACTTTGTGAAAATTGACAACAGCTCCAGGTTAAATGTACAGTGCATTTTTTTGACATTTTTCGAAAGATAGATAATCCTAACTTTGCTAAAATTAATAACAGCTTTGTGTACTGAACATTTTTTTGACGCTTTTTCGAAAAATAGATAATCCTGACTTTGCTAAATTAATAACAACTTCAGCTTAAACCTACTGGACATTTTTTTTTGACATTTTTCGAAAAATAGATAATCCTGACTTTGCTCAAATTGATGACAGCAGCTGCTTAAATATGGTTTTCTTTACTATTTTATTTATGTTTGTATATGTCACAAAATAGATATTGATACATATCCCTGAGGTTGTTAAAAGTTAATGATAAGTAATAGCCTCTGCTTGTTTCACTTTGAGGCTGTTGGGGATATGCTACACATGGGGGACACATTACAAACAAGGGACTGCTATGCATGCTATAGGGGCATGCTACACACTCTATAGGGACATGCTACACACACTATAGGGACATGCAATGCATGCTATAGGGAAACATGCTACACATGATACACTTGGGGACACGGTGCAAACAAAGGACATTCTGTACATGCTATACTTCGGGGACAGGCTACAAACAAAGGACATGCTATGCACACTATACTTGAGCGACACACTATACACACTATACTTTATGTGTGGGGACATGCTACACATGGGGACATGCTGCATGCACTACAAGCCTCGCCTGCGCTTCGCTTCAGCGAGTCTTTTGGAAAAGAGGCCTTGACGACTTGTCAGACAATCACTGATGTCAGGGTGGAACATACACCTGACAATACGCACCAACAGAAACGGGGAATGAAAGCACCGGTCTTCACGCTCGAAGCACTCCAATTCATCTGCGAGTAGACCAACAGTGTATTCCATGAGAGGAATGTGCAGAACAATGTATGTGATGTATTGGAAATAGTCAAAGAAAGGATGAGTAAGAAACCCAGCCATGAATGCAGGAAGAATGCCTCCTGTGAAAACGACAGGGTCTGGAGATGACTCGAAATGGGCATAACAGAGGCGTTGCCGACTTGTCTGACAATCGCCAATGTCAAGGGAAGACTATACACATGCACTGACACTCTGAGGGTAGGAGGCAAGAAACAGCAAAGGACATGGCAGCCCAATCAGACACGAGGGTCACGCATTAACAAATCATGATGAGTGGAAATATGGGAGAGGAACGTAACTGTCAGATGGGGTTGGCAGAATGGTGTCTGTGGATCCATGAGAGGAACGCACGGGTCAATGTACATGACAAATTCGAAAACACAAACAAAGGATGTGTAAGAAGCCCCCATGATAGACGACAGAATCTGTAGACATCATAGGACAAAACAGGAAAGGAAACAATGGAGACACCAGGTTTATGAAGGTGAGACATGATACAAAAAGGCAGCTAAAGATATCGACGTTGTGAAACAATATAACACCGACAGCCATCGGAAGCCATGAAACAATCGAGACACAGGTCACATGGTACCAAAACACGGATAAATATATGCTGCAAACATGTATAGGTCGATTCATGTTCAACTCTGGACATGCAATGCATTAGACACACCAGTGGGAATGACATCATAAGCCCAGGTACTATGCAACAATGACGAAAGATGATCCAGAAGTATAAGAAGGATGTATGTCTCGGAACACGTAAAGTCTGAGACACAGACAGACAGAAAGAGTTTACGCCAAAGAGGGGAAATCTGACAGAAAGGCATGGAACAGCAAACAGCGAAGATTCAGTGATCGCACTGTCATAGGAGAACGGACACAATGTACGTTTAAAGAGCAAGATGGGAGGCAACATGACATGGGCACGTAAGCGGTGACAACGACAGGCAATGATATGAATGTTTAAACACATACGTGCACGTTCTGAGACGTGGTCATATGGGAGTCTGTGAGAGGTGTTCTGTAAGTCGTTTGACGTATGGTAAGCATACTTTACTGAACCACTGACTCGCCCAAGCCCGTCCATATATCAACGCCAAGAACAGTCCGTGGTAGGTGAGTGATGTTGCCGCTTTTCACTGCTGTGATTCCTGAGAAAATTTGCGCTGCTTCTACAATGGGCCTCCGAGTCGCGTGCATCATGGTCGGTGGATCTTCACTGAGTCGAGCACCTCCCACCACGGATCTGTCTCCCAGTAACGCTTCGAAGCACATATAAGTCTAAGGGAATTCTCTCCTACCATGGATCTGTCTCCCAGTCATCACACTTCGAAGCACATATGACTCCAAGGGAATTCTCTCCTACTGTTATCCCTCTTCCACCGCCCCAGAAGTGGCTCCAATGTCTTCTCCATCGATATTTACGCCCCAGCCACATCCTATCTGCATCACCACGCGCTCAGTACCAGAAGTCGCGCGCCCAGAGGATGCAACAACGTCCTTTGTGGGGTTCATCCTCCAGCCCCGAGGATGCGCTACTGCGAGCAGCTCGAGTGCTTCTCGATACAATGAAATCGCCTCAGCCAGGCACTCGACCCAGTGTGCACACCTCGCAGTCCAGAATCCCAATCACCCCGGCACGGTCGGATGAAACACCATATCAACATTCGTACCCTGTCTACAACTGTTTTGCGTATTTGATGAACAATTTGTGTATCACTAGACTCCGGGCAACGTAGCTTACGGAGAGGTGGAGGTGGATTGTAGGCAACATAGCCTGCTCTATTCCGTTCCGCTCCCACATAATATGACCGCCGTTCTTCCTGCAATATCCTGAAAACTTCTCGTGAATCTGATTGATAATGGAAATGGTGGGTGATGTAACATTACCTTTTTGTCGACTGCATCTATGGTTCGAGACCATCGTTCAGTAGCAGCCAAACCCACGAGTGTTCTGGAAGCGACCGTGCTCTAAACTTGAACCATCCGGGGACAACCGTAGTCTTCTGTAGTGACTCCCTATGTCTCATAATACAGATGCCTTTTAAGCAACGCGAAAGTGAAAATAAAAATATGAAAAAAGATAGTGGCGCCTGGGTTTTAGCCATCGATGGGACCTAGTAACTATTGATCCGTCAATGAGGTTCGCGTCTAAATAAAGCCCATATTTGCCCTCGCTGAGGAACGGTATGAGATGCAAGGGAGAGATTACCAATGAAAGACCGAAACCCACCCTCCACCGAAAGAAATGAAAGTACCTTCGCACATCGACACATAATCGTTTTTACCAGTCCATTTCATTGCCGTCGATGCCCTGCGTCGCGATATCAAACGCTTGGTCTATGAAGGCCCGGACCTAGTATATCAGTTGCATAGAGGAGTTTTGCATCAGCGTTTAGTGTCACGCCAATCATCCTTTCAGCGCGCAGAACGCACGTCCTCAGGCGCATACGTAGTCTGCAGCGTCGGCGTGCCCGTCACGGGCGCCGCCCCATCTGCCGGCAGCCCGCCATTTGCGATGTAAATGAGCATAGGCATCTCCACCGAGTCGTTGCACCCGAAGAAGGTGGGGTGCCGCGTAAGGTTTTGCTGCACGAAGACGTCAGCTGTGGCGGGATGGTGGGGAATGGGTAGAGGGAGCCGAATAACGCGGCGCGTTTGGCGGAATTCTGTGTAGTGGGATGGATGGAAAGATCAGATAGATGCTTTTTTTGCACCCGGGTTGATACGTACGATGAATTCTGTGCTGTTCGCGAAGTTGTCTGCGGTATCAGCAGACTTCGAATTCCAAGCTTTTCGTGAGCAACGGCTGACAATAAAAAGCGGTCCCGGCGGACGTACGTCCCGCATCAATCGCAATGATAATGTCGACCGCCCTACAGACTCCTGTTCACAGTGCGTCACGGTTTTCCACAGAAATATACGTGTGGGAAACGTGAGGTCCACACAGGCTAGCAGCTGACTATACTCACGAATCACCACTCCCATAGTACGCCCCAGGTGACAATCGCATTTGCTCACTCATCCAAGCTCCGAATATATGATCTTCAGAATCTTGTATGGCGATCAAGGTTCCAGCTACACGCACGGCACATCGTGCATAAAACGTCTGCAGGGAGACACCGTGCTGATCTAAACTATAAAGCAAGGACCACGACTTTGCGAGACGAGGAAGGGCCGTAGATGGGCCCGTATCTGGCAAGATAGTCACTAATAATCCACATGGTGTCCTAATTTCATGTATTATTACCTTTTCGGCAAGATGAGAAGTCAGGACTGGGGTGGTGCTGTCACGCCTTCCTGTCAGTTCGACCTTTCGCGACCCCGGTCCACCACTTGTACGGGAGGTTGTAATGGCATCAATGAGCGTGTCTTACCAAGTGAGTTTAGTTGCAATGAAAAACAAAAAACAAAAAAAACCAGAGGTTGACCTGCATGTGACATAACAGGTAAGCTGCGACAATGACAGAAGTGAGACAAATGACCCATGACACCAGTCTTGTGACCTATGACGACACACTCATCAATGTCATGAGAAAAGAAACAAATAAGAGCGATAAGCAAGAAGAAAAGAAATAAAAGGTGACCTGGCCAAAAGCGACACGGTCAACAAAAGAAGAACGTTCATAGGACATCAACCCAACCGGTCACATCGCAAGCATGGAGCTGTAAACACATGGAAGAAAATGGGTGCGATACGAATGTCAGACGCAAAAATGAAGAACCAACAGTGAGACAGATGGAGACATGGCCCAAAAAGGCTGAGAAAGCCGAGTCAAACAGGGGCAAAGGGACGCAAAAATTTCACACGTCGTATGCTTAATAGAAGAGTAATACTTCAGGGATTACTATCACACTATACTTGAGGACACACTATGCATTGGTGATATGCTACAAACCAGGGACATGCTATGGTGCTATATGTGAGGGACACCCTACATGTGAGGACATGCTATGTGTGAGATAGGGGACATGCAGACATGGGAGAAATTTGCAAAGTCATTACCTTATGTATCGGGAATCCCGGAGTTTGGATCTAAAAAGAGAGCAGATTCAACTTATATGTTGCACCTCCAACTATCATCCTAAAGTATTTCAGAGATCGGAGATCAGAAGTTGGAAGAGGTCAAGTATTGTAACTGAAGTAGGTATGAGTTCAATAATTGAGTTAAGTTGGATCAGACATTGAGTCAGAAGACAGAGATCAGAGAGACAGAGGCCTT
>WHVA01000881.1:0-23759 GCA_015179125.1 Gautieria morchelliformis
CAATGCTGGTGCGGTGCATTGCTTTCTAGACCAATACCCCAGCTTGAGTCAAGTGTTATCCAGTTAGCAGAATCATTAGCTATGTCTTAAACCAATCGAACACAATGGAATTGATTTATGCCATTTATTCTAACACTGCCCTACCAGTGGCATATCAGTTTGCATTTCACTTCATGTTTGAAGGCAAGGTCCTCACATTTGGATATGTTTGGTGTAGTGCTTAGTACCCAATGTGTTAGAATAAATGGCATAAATCAATTCCATTATGTTCTATTAGTTTAAGACATAGCTAATGGTTCTGCTAACTGGATAACACTTGACTCAAGCTGGGGTATTGGTCTAGAAAGCAATGCACCGCACCAGCATTGGTGCCTGCCTCAGAAAGCAGGCGCCTGAGTGCCCGGTTAGAAGATAAAATACTACAGGACATAGAAGTCCGTATGGAGACCTCAGACACGATGGGAATCACAGAATATAGACCCATTGATGGACATGCCAAGTGGATACCTCAGGAGAGAGGTACAGAGGTGGCAATTGCCTTGCCAAGTGTGCTGTATGCATGCAGCACAAGACACATCAAGATTTATTTTCTATTCAATCCCTGACTAGTCCCACTGATTACAAGCTATTTCTCGTGTAGACAGGGTCTTTGTACATCATTCACAGGTCCCCGCTTGGATAGTGATCAGTGGATCACTATCCACAAACCAATTCCTGCTCCACAGCTGAATGCAGTCTGTGAAGCATTTCCCATATCAAAACTCACTATCTCGACCCATTTTCCTACTATTTGGAATCCTAGTAGTTACTGACATTTTAGTATAAATAGCTACCACAAAACTGTATCATAGAATAAAGTCAATTATAGGTTGCACTCACCAGATAGTCTGCATGTGTGTTTGATCACTGCAGGACTTGTTTCTCAGCGGTTTTCTCTGTTTCCTCGTCTAGGGTTTACTATTACTGTCTACTCTCTATCACTCCAGAAGCAAGAACTTCTGAGTTCTCATTCGCTTCCTTGACAACATCCTTTCATCGGTCCTTTGATTTGTCAGCAGGGAAGCAGCTACCCTGCTTAGTCATTCTATCACCGGTCAAGTCCACCAACCTGATTTGTCAGCAGGGATCCAACAACTTAGTCATCCTCTCACCGGTCCAGTCCACCAACCTGATTTGTCAGCAGGGAACCAGCTACCCTGCTTAGTCAGCCTGTGCATGCATTGCACACAAGGCAGCCCAAACTCCCTGAGCAATCAGAACCTCATTCATTCTGATTAATCTAACAGAAATCACAACACAATGTACAAGCTTTCTTTGTCAGTAGGCCGACCAAGACCTGTGTTAGTCAGCTGGACTTGGTTCAGTAGTGCCCAACATGCATTACTACTTAAACATAAACTATGTGGCAATAAAGGTGTTTCTGGGCAGTGGGGTCTAGGTATTAGAACTAACTTCATCGCTCAGGGCTCAGTTGGAGTGAGAACAGCTTGCCAGTCTCACTTTCCATAAGCATACACTGGCGAACAGTAATGTGCATTTTGAGATAACATTTCAAATCTCTAGGATTGTAGAAAACCAAGAACACTACTGCCACGTTGTCAATTCTCTGATAGATAATCCAATATATTCATGTTCCTTTTTAAGCACTCCTTTTGAGTCCACATATTCAATGGTGTTCAGATGGCACTGGTGGTTGACTCCTGGGATCACTGCATTTAGAAGGTCTGCGAGAGCCTCCTCGGGAGTAGCTGGCGTGTCAGGGTGTAAGTAATGTTTTGCAAATCCGCCCCACCATGAAGCTTCCCATGCATCACATGCATCCTTCTGCAAACAGAGTCTCTCCTCATGGATAATATTGGGAGAGTGGAATGCAACACATAAGCGGTGGTGTTGGATCTGGGTTCGCACTTTCTCGATGGTGTAAATGTTTCGCGTGCCAAGAGCCTCAACTCTGCCAGTGTGAAAAAGGAAGGCGGCCTCATCACCAAGGCCTGGACTGCTCCTGGGACCCAGTTGGATATCTGATGGCGCTGGGCCATAAACAGCTTGACAGTTGGCGTCAAGTAGCGATGTTCAAGTTCAGCAATGGCAAAGGACCTCCCAGCTTCAATCATAAGGTATGATGAGAGTTCCAGGATGTCCTCGAGGGCTTCTGTCGTGAGGTCAGAGGTAGGAATTTGACTGTATCTGCACCACATTAGTTAATCTAGTCACACATAGTACAAACAACAGGTATTACTGGGCATAGAACCAAGACATGAGATTGTCAAGTTTTCTCACAGTAACAGGGGCCGGGAGATGAATAGGATCATTGTCTGTTGTCCCCTCAACCATAGAGTTGGATGGCATTTGAAACATATCATGGAAGGTTATGGATGCAGATTCAAGTAGGCTGGTGTGCAACTTGTACAGCACATTTTCAACCTAATGGTCCAAGCATGCATTAGAAGACCAGGTTATACTTACCAGAGCGGTACACTTACTAAAAAAATAACAGATCCATCCTTAAGGTAATATTTTGCATGTCGAATGGTTTGATCAGGCTAGATAATAAATAAACATATTGTGGATTAATTGGGACAAATTGTGGTTTAACTGATTTATAAGTACTTACTGGTGCTCCGTTCACTGCTGGAGGCTTGGTCTAGGGGGGGTAGAATGAATATTAGGACATATTTGATGAGTTGGATTCTCTGCACTTACTAATGGGCCTTCTTTTGCAAGTTGAGGAGAAAGAGGGATTGTGTCAACAATGGCATTAGGATCAGACATTGAAACTTGGGTACTGTACAGTAGGTGGATGTCAAGAGCTAGTCGGCTATTAATCCACTATTTGTCGTACAATATTCAAGTAGCGACTCACCAATCGGATTCTCTGCACTTACTAATGGGCCTTCTTTTGCGAGTTGAGGAGAAAGAGGGATATTGTGTCAACAATGGCATTAGGATCAGACATCGAAACTTGGGCTACTGTACAGTACTTGGATGGCAAGAGCTAGTTGGCTATTCCACTATTTGTCATACATTATTCAAGTAGCAATTCACCAAAGTAGCAACTCACCACCTTGCAGCAACTCACTGAGTCTGAGGCTGTAGTATTAGATATACCAGCTCAGATATTGAAACTTAGGTACTGTACAGTACACAGATGTCAAGAGCTAGTTGGCTATTCCACTATTTGTTGTATAATATTCAAGTAGTGACTCACCAACTCACCAAAGTAGCGACTCACCACCTCCACAGCAAATGGCTGACTCTGAGGCTGCAGTATTAGATATACCAGAGCTCCCTACTGGGATTCATTGGTCCTATGAAGTGCAATCTGCCTGCACAATTCTGGCTGATTCGCACTGGTCCGCCCGGAGGGTACTGCACCAAGAGGATGGGGATATATTTCGCCTGCAATTCCATGCTCAACGTGTATCTAAAGAACTTGTCCCAATTCTTCAGGCTCTGTAAAGTGAAGCACTCCCAAGGGAATGGGTCAGCAGTGCAGCTGAGACACTTGGGAGGCTGCTAGTCGATCTTGAGAGAGCTGCTACTGGTGCAAGGCAAGAGTGAGTGGCTACATGTGATATGCCAGATGCCTAACACTGATATATATTAGCGAGGAGTTAAACCTTGAGAAAACTTCTCCTGTCAAGTTGATCCACACATGCTCACCAGGGCGGCCGCATAAGGCCATAGACATAACATGGCTCAAGGAGGCAACAAAGCCCAACCGATTGATCAGCATGAAGCTCTTGGCTGAAACACTGGGTGTCCATTGGAATACTCTGCAAAGGAAGCTTAAGGATGCTGGCATATACCAATGATTCACAGCCATTTCAAATCGGGGATTGGAGAAATTACTCACAATGTTCAAGACACGGCGACCTGAGTCTGGCTTGTCTTACATTACTGGTTTCCTGTGTCGACACGGCATATGGGTCCCAGGCCCACGCATTTGGGAATCCTACAGGCGTATTAATACTGTAGGTCGACTGTTACGCAGCAATGAGAGGATATTGAGGCGTGAGTATGGCTCACCTCACCCAAATTTTGTCTGGCATTGTGATGGGCATCACAAACTGATAAGGTGGGGTTTTGTAATCCATGGATTTATTGATGGCTATTGTCGCACAGTAAGAGCAGATACACATTCAAATATTAAGATGCTGACCCTAATAATCAGGTAACTGGATTACATGCCAGTACAAATAATCGTGCAAGGACTGTTCTTAACTTATTCATGAAAGCTATCAATACGTATGGTGTGCCTTCAAAAGTCCGTGGCGATCGTGGTGGTGAAAACATACAAGTCGCTGTTTGGATTATAAGGACACAAGGAACTGGGCGATCATCGTTTATATGGGGTTCGTATGTGACCAACCAGTATCCAGCTACATAATTAACATGGTTATTTTAGTTCTACTAGAAACACACAAATTGAAAGACTATGGGTAGAAGTTGGAACACAGTTTGCTCGCTGATGGCAAGGATTTTTCACCCAACTTGAACGTATGCATGGTCTGGATGTCTCCAGACCATCGCACTTGTGGCTTTTACACGGGCTTTTTACTTCCTTGATTAATAACAACTGTGCAGCATTTCAGGAGGAGTGGAATCACCAACCTGTTTCTGGGAAGAAAACTCATGGCAAGAGCCCATTGGTAAGTGCATAGTCAAGGTAGATTGAAATGTGTTAATTTACATTTCTTGGCTTGTGCAGGACCTGCGGTTTCTAGGAGAAACAATGCATGGCCGATCTAGACGGGAATACTTTGAGGATGTGCACCCTGACACACTTGCTCGATACCTTAGTGTGTCAGGTGACCCTGTTGAGCACTCATCAAGGCAGACAGGGGCCGGCCACCCATCTGATGAGTCCAGCTCAGAGGAGTCGGATGCATTCAGCTCAGCAGAGTCAAACAATGAACAGACTGACTTTGATGACAACCTGGGTGAACTCGAGGCAGAGATTGCTCGTGACCTGCAGGAAAATGTCAACCATCATTCTGTGAAGGTTCCTCGAGCAGATAATCCATTCAAGTTCAAACAATTCTACAGATTATTCAAACACTTGAAGAGCTTCAGGAACATGATTTCATTCCATCGCACCTGGGCCTGACATGCAATGAGTGGCCAGAGGGCATATACCCCACTCATGTCAAGTTAACTTTTGGACGGAAATCAAAGAAGGTGGCAGTACATCTGCCGCATGAGATTTGGTTCGCTCGAGCGAAACTTTGGGGGCAAGCACTCTATGTCTTAAATTTCTTGTTATTGCAGCTGGAAGAATGATGACGAAAAGAGTTTAATTCAGTTTACCATGTTTTAGCAGATTTTTTTTAGCAGAATTTTAGTGGAAATTTCCGTGATAGGTCATGGAATTGGGGTCGTTAGGGCATGGGTCCATACAAGTGGTAAGAAATTTTCAGCACAATCACAAACAAAGGAGTGCACCACCACCCACTACATAAAATAACACCGGTTTCCGCCTTCCACCTTCCTTCCACCTTCCTTCCACCTTCCACATTCCCCATACCCATCTCAACCTTCACCTTTTCAACATATGGTTGCCCCTTCACGAGTCTGTGGATGGCGTGATAGTGGTGATGAGAGCATTCGATGTGACTGTCCAAAGTATGCTGCTCATCCTGGCCAGAGCCCCAATATAGCTGTTAGGTGCCAGGACTGTGGCCACTACAACAGCTGGCATGATGGCTCTGATGTGGATACTGAAATTGAGCCTATTGTTGAGGACATTATGAAAAAGTGCCAAGCTGAAATTGGAACACTGCCGGAGGCCAGGGCGATGAAGGATGAGGCTACAAATGAAGCCTTGAGCGGTCTGAAGAAAGACATTGAGCGGACTAAATCTGTGGTATTGACGGTATTCACATCAGCCTACTTTTACTGTCACCAGATAGTTTACTTGCCTTTTAAACAGAGAACCACACGGCGTAGGAAGAGAGGATGTCCTGTGGATAAGGTAGAGAAGCAGATCAATCTTCGATCAGTGGCAATGATAGTGGATGGTTTCAATGTGAGTTATCTCTGTTCAATGATGAAAATTGTGATATTAATGAAACAACTTACCAAGGGCGATGACCTGATTAATAATGTTACCCCTGATGGTGATCGGGAGGACCAATTAGAATCTTGGGGGCTCGCTGTGACTGCACATGAACAGGGTGACTATTGGTTCCGAACCGAATGGAGCAATAAGAGAATCGATGAATGGGTGCGGGAAATATTTCCTCAGGTGTTCATATGGCTGGATGCTCAATATGGTGTCCCTGAAGAACCAGAACAACACTGGCGCCTTCTCAAGAGTTACAGGAACCGGCTGAAGAAAGACCATGCAGCACCTAATGGGTT
The DNA here is from genome assembly GCA_015179125.1 of Gautieria morchelliformis. NCBI lineage: Eukaryota > Fungi > Basidiomycota > Agaricomycetes > Gomphales > Gomphaceae > Gautieria > Gautieria morchelliformis. The sequence continues at coordinate 6,364 of WHVA01000881.1, forward strand.
GGATATGGAACATGTTAAGGGCACTGCCGGTAAGCCCTGGTCAGAATACAAGATATACATTGGTCAGTTTTGCTTTTGTGGATATATAACATTACACTTACGAGTATCCAGCAACTCGAATGCATATTCCAAAACAGGCCTATGAGATGGCATGGGATATATCAAGGATTAATGAATGTTTGACCACCAGTGGTTCTGATTCTGAGTCCAAGTATGCAGACAATGACAAAGGGAAACATAATATGAAAGAGAAAGGTACCTATTCTTATAGGTCTTGGTGCATGGCAGCTGATAGTGAGACTGATAGCTTCTGCAATTCCATGTGTTCAAAAGCAATCTATCGGTGAGTAGTCCAGTGCAGCCTGTCCCTCAGACTGATAACATGAAGCGATCAAGAAAAAGCAGGGCTTGACAAAGAAGTGAGAAAGAAGAAGAAGGGAAAATACATCGGTATGTACCATATTTGTCTTCCTTAGCTGTTAGACTGCTCAAAGTCTACAATAAATAGAGCTTGCTGATATTTTCAGCGGCCCAGGAAGTGATGAGAAGAGCACTAAAGACCCCTGGTCACAAGGTATGCACTTACTATTCATCTATTACTCAAGTGTCTCAGATGTATTAATTATGTTGTGGTTTTAAGAGAGCTCAGCCTCACTGATATTGGATTGGCCGTCAAAGCCTTTGGTGTCTACATCAACATCAACATCCACATAAATGTCAGCATCAACGTCAATGCCAGTGACAGGCACCAGGCCGAGGCCAGGGCCTGTTACTAGGTCACAAGTCGAAAAAAGCATGGTGGTCGCACCTGGCCCCATGTTGGTCAAGGATTTTGGATACCAGCATCTTTCTAAACCCATGGTCAATCCCTGGTTAGAATAGTTGTTTGGGTTTGGCACGTAATCTAACATTGACATCATCATACATCGGTCGACTCATTATCATCATTTTAATTAGGATTACACCCACAGGGCCACACTCCTTCATCTCTACTTACTTGGTCTACTCACACTTACCATCATTTTAATTAGGATTACACACACACTCCTTCATCTATACTAGTAGTAGAACTCATTTCCTCTTCATATTCCTAGTGCAGGCTTAATCATAGTCGAGGCTATTGAGTCCTCACTTCCTCACAGAGTATTTCATTAAAGCTTGTTCATCTTAATTATGATGCAGCATGCACGTAGTAACATCTGCGAAAGTCTGAAGAAATAACAGTGTTGACATGGGAGCAATGTGAATATTGTGCTCTGGCAACATGGTATGGTTCTGTAAACATGCTGGTTCTGTAAATGTGCTGAAACAAAGCCATTTAGAAAATAATGCAGTTGAAACATCTGTGTTAATGCGCAAAACATGCTGTACAAAAGATATGAAATGTGTCTGTAAACGCTTAAAAAAATAAAAGTGCATTTTCCACGTCATAAATAACAGCTTCTGCTTCAATGTACTGTACTTTTTTGACATTTTTTCGCAGATAGATGTCAATAAATTATCCTGACTTTATGAAAATTGACAACAGCTCCAGCTTAAATGTACAGTGCAGTTTTTTTGACATTTTTCGAAAAATAAATAATCTTGACTCTGCTAAAATTAATAACAACTTCAGCTTAAATGTACTGGACATTTGTTTTGACATTTTTCAAAAAATAGATAATCCTGACTTTGCTAAAATTAATGACAGCATCTGCTTAAATATGGCTTCCTTTACTATTTTATTTATGTCTGTATATGTCACAAAATAGATCTTGATACATGTCCCTGAGTTTGCGAAAAGTTAATGATAAGTAACAGCCTCTGCTTGCTTCACTTTGAAGCCCTTGGGGATATGCTACACACACTAACACGCACGCTATGCATGGGGACATGCTTGTTATGAGTGGAGACATGCATGTTATGCATGGGGACAAGCATGCTATGCATGGGGACACACAGGCTATGCTTCTAGGGACACGCTATGTTTGGGGACATCCTACAAACCAGGGACATGCTATGCATGTGGGACACGCCATGCACACTGTACTTGGGGACATGCTACATGTGGAGACACACTATGCATGGAGGACATGCTATGCATGCTATACTTGGGCACATGCAGACATGTGTAGAGACATTACCTATCTTGATGTGTTACTTATAGCTACTTTCAATTGCAATGAGATGTGTTTTACTTATCCCAAGTTTGATTTACCCAATGCCTTTGACCGTGCTGATGCATTTGACCTTACCGAGGCGTTTGACCTACACCCCCGTGTGAAGCCTGGGTATCCACCTAGAGGTAAGGGTTCAAGAATCAAGTTAAGTTGGATATCAGAAATCGAGTTGGAAGGCAGAGGTCAGAGAGACAGAGGCCTTGCAAGTACTCGCTGTGCTAAGAACAGGAAACAGCGCAAAGGGAGTCACATATCAAAGTCAATTCTCTGATTGCAGAACAGAGGCACACATGACCGGGTTTTATACAAAGAGCTGAGACAACATGTCAGAAGGTAGAGGTAAGCAATTCCGGTGCAAGCAAAAGTAACTAGGATAAATGGAGTAAGTAACTAATACGGAACAAGAGGAACTACAAGGGGGTGCCGGGTAGAACTAAGAACAATCAATAGGCAAAAGAACAAGGGGAATGTGGGTCTAATTGATAGTGGAACAAATGGATCTCCTGATGCTCCGGACTTGCTATGCTAAGGGTCAAGTAAGGAAGGCCGGTGAATAGAGTCAAAAGGGGAAGTATGTGAATGGTAAAGAACAAGGGGATCAAAAGGGAAAAGTGTGGACGTTGCGGAATAGAGCCAGAGGAGGCATGGAGGTACCAGAGTTGGTCGAGCAGCATGGCCATAACATTACCTACCTTGATGTGTTACTTTGAGCTACTTTCAATCAATAAGATGTGTTTTACATATCTGAATGAAATTTTCTTATCCGAATGTGTTTGACTTATCCCAAGTTTGATTTACCCAAGGCGTTTGACCTTGCTGATGCGTTTGACCTTACCGAGGTGTTTGATTGCACCCCCGCATGAAGCGCGGGTATCCACCTAGTCATTACATTACACTATATGAAAGCGCCTAGGTGGGAGGTTGTGGGCGCGCTGACCAATGCTGACCAATGCTTGGTCATTAGTTTGTCAGCGGAGCGCGCGAGCGGCGCAGCCGCGAGCCAAGAACGCTGCGCAGCATGGTCACATGACCGTTTGCGTTCCAAATTAGGTCAGCGGCGAGCGGCGCAGCCGCGAGAGAACGCTGCGCAGTGGTCACGTGACCCGTTCGCGACCAGAGCGCGCATACGCGAGTGTGGTCCGTGCACGACACGCGCGCACGGTATAAAGGCCGAACGGTAAGGACATAACGCCAGGAACCTGCCCAACTGGTGATTCCTCTGTCTGCTGTCCGCTATGTGCTCTGTGCCCTGTGCTCTGTGCTCTGTGCTCTGCGCTGTCTGCTCTGTCCGCTGTCCGCTCTGTGCTCTGTCTGATCTGGGTGCTGTCTGCTGTCAGCTCTGTCTGCTGTCTCCTCCTTTAGCTGGCTGGCTGTCTATGGCTTTGGTTGGCTGACTATCTATTGGCTTGGCTGGCTATCTATTGGTAAGTAATATCTCTTTTTTAATGCATTCCAATGTATTTGATTTGATTTGTGTTTATAATTTATTGGTTCCTTTTTTTTTATCATATTGCATTCACATGTGCTTTATATTTTTGTTATTTTTTTGCGAAAATAGATTTAAATAAAATCCAAAGACTGCTGAAAAAAAAGTATTTTAATATCAATATTTTTCAGGTTTTTTTCGAAAATAGACATCAATAAGTTCCCTCTAAAATTAATGAGATTCTGCTTTTAAATGTGGTTTGTTTTATTGTTTTATTTACTGTAAAGCCACTTACCAGCCACTCCTCTCTGGCTATACTGGTGGCTGGCTTACTATGGCTTTGGCTGGGCTCTGGGTTTCTCTGTCAGTCTCTGGGCTTCTCTGGCTTTGGCTGGGCATTAATAACAGCTTCTGCTTCAATGTACTGTGCTTTTTGACATTTTTTCGCAAATAGATATCAATAAATTATCCTGACTTTGTGAAAATTGACAACAGCTCCAGGTTAAATGTACAGTGCATTTTCTTGACATTTTTCGAAAAATAGATAATCCTAACTTTGCTAAAATTAATAACAGCTTCAGCTTACATGTACTGGACATTTTCTTGACATTTTTTCGAAAAATAGATAATCCTGACTTTGCTAAAAATTAATGACAGGAGCGGCTTAAATATAGATTCCTTGACTATTTTATTTATGTCTGTATATGTCACAAAATAGATATTGATACATGTCCCTGAGCTTGCTAAAAGTTAATAAGTAGTAACAGCCTCTGCTTGCTTCACTTTGAGGCCCTTGGGGATATGCTACACATGCCATTGGGACATGCTATGCATGCTATACTTGAGGGGCATGCTACACACACTATGCATGGGGACATGCATATGCGTGGAGACATGCATGGGATGCGACACACACGCTATGCTTGGGGACACGCATGCTATGTGTGGAGACACTCATGGTATGCATGGAGACACTCATGTTATGCGTGGGGACACGCACACTATGCTTGGGGACACGCACGCTATGCATGGAGACATGCATGTTATGCGTAGGGACATGCACACTATGCATGGAGACATGCATGTTATGCGTGGGGACACGCACGCTATGCTTGGGGACACGCACACTATGCTTGGGGACACGCACACTATGCTTGGGGACACCCATGTTATGCGTGGAGACACACACACTATACTTGGGGACACTCATGTTATGCGTGGAGACACGCATGTTATGCATGGGGACACACATGCTATGCATGGGGATGTGCGCACTATATGTGGGGACACACTATGCTTGGGGGACATGGTACAAACAGGGGACACACTACAGGGGAAAACACTACAAACAAGGGACATTCTACACAAGCTATACTTGGGGGACACGCTACACACACTACATGTAGGGACATGCTACACATGTGGACACGCTATGCATGGGGGACACACATGCTATAATTTAGGGACACGCTATGTTTGGGAACATGCTACAAACCAGGGACATGCTACACACAGAATACTTGAGGGACATGTTATGCATGTGGGACATGCCATGCACACTGTACTGCATGTGGGGACACACTTGTTAGCAACTTGGGGCTATGGCAGGGAAGGTTCGGTAGAGTTCTTAGAAAGCTAGAATCAAATATACTCTCTCAGTGAATTTATTGTCACTGATATATTAATACAATACCTAGAATCAAATATACTACATGATTTTCAGTCAACATGCTATGTAAATATGAAAGATACTACTCGCCTCTCTCAGTGAATTTATTGTCACTGAGAGAGGAGTGTAATCCTGTCTCAGAAGGCATATACTTGCACCCGGCCCTTTAGCGCCCAAGGGCTCGCGCGTCGAAGTCATTTCAAACTCCGCTGGGTGCAGCCGCCTGTGAAAGTAGAAATAACAGAATGAAATGGAGAGATAGAGAGTGACTGGAAAATTTCGAAAATAAGCAGAGAAATGGATGCATGGTACAAGAACAATATGAGAAAATATTGAAACACCACACAATAAAGTGAATATATTATGCTTGATTTTGGTGCAGGAGCATAAATGCACCCAACACGCCCCCTCAAGCTTAATATATTCTGATTCTCTCGTTGAGGATTCTCACTCTAGGACTAGGAAGTCCTTTAGTGAGAAGATCGGCTAGCATGTGTTCCGTTGGTAGGTACACAAGCTTAATTTCTTCATCTTCGACTATATCTCGGATGAAATATAATCTAATGTCGAAATGCTTGGTCCTCGTGTGTTGTTGAGTGCCATAGACGATGGCAATGGCTGATTGATTGTCTGAATAAAGTTTGATGGGACAATTCAGCGGTTGGAATACTTCAGAAATAAAGTGGCGCATCCATAAGGCTTCTTTGCTCGCATGAGTCAGAGCAACGAATTCGGCTTCAGTTGATGATAGGGCTACTATGGATTGTTTTTGACAACTCCATGATACTGTCCCTCCATCAATCTGAAAAATATAAGCCGAGTATGAGTGCCTGTGCTCTTGAGAAGCCCAATCCGCATCTGAATACCCAATGAGGCCGCCTCGATTTTTCCCAAGTGTCAATTTGTAGTCCATCGTGCCTTTTAGATATTTAAAGACACGTTTGACTGCATGCCAATGTGTTGGACCTGGGTTTTCGAGGAATTGAGAAAGTAATGACACTGCGAATGCAATGTCCGGTCGAGTGGCTACTGCTGCCCACATCAATGATCCTATCGCTTGTCTGTATGGAATTCTTGACATCTTCTGTTTGTCTTCATCTGTGGAAGGGCATTGGTCTCTGGATAATTTAACGGCTGGGTCGAGAGGCGTGGAAAATGTTTTGGCATCATCCAGATTGAATTTTTTGATGATTTTTTGGATGTATGCAGCTTGTGATATTGCAATCGATTTGTTATTCCAATCTCTTTCGATTTTGAGGTTCAAAAGCCAATGAATCTCGCCTAGATCTTTCATACTGAAGATCTGGGCAAGATCATGCTTTACCCCATCGAGGATTGGTTGACTCTCAGCTGTGATAGTGAGGTCGTCTACTGCCGTCGCAATAATCGCATGCCCTCTCGGTCCACGTCTGCAAAATACAGCTCCATCCGAAGCTGATTTAGTGAATCCTAACTTGAGAAATTCACCACTCAGACGTTTGTACCATTCCCTTCCAGATTGTTTGAGGCCGTAAAGTGCTTTCTTCAGCAGGAGGACATCATCTTTGTCTCCGGTCTCATATCCATACGGCTGTCTCATGTAAATAGGTTCTGGCAGTGTAGCATTCAAATACGCACTGTCCACATCCATTTGGTGAATAGGCCAGTTGTTCCTGGCAGCAATGGCACATATAATCCGTAAGGAAGTCATCCGAGCAACAGGTGCATAGGTTTCATTGTAGTCGACTCCAAAACTTTGTGTAAAGCCTTGGGCGACCATCCTCGATCTGGGTGTAATGGGTTCACCTTCTGGATTGCGTTTCCAGAGGAATACCCATCTATTTCCGACAATATTTGCCCCAGGAGGTGGTTTAACCACTTCCCATACACCTTTGTCGAGTAGCACCTTATACTCTTTATCCATCGATGCTTTCCACATAGGATCATTTAAGGCTTCATCTGCATTGCTCGGCTCGGTCTGATTTAAATCCGGCAGCACATTATCTTTGTTTTGATCGGAGGTCGAAAGTGTACTGATGGCAAGGTTATAATCACTGATGCCGTCAGTGACAGAGGATAAATCTTGTTCGAATAATTTGTCTTGATGGTCCTCAATGTCCTCGTAAGCTAGTGTAGTGATATCTGCACCAGCATGTCTCTTGGTTTGAGATCTTGTTACGGGACCACTTGGGGCCGGCTGCACCTGCTGCTGACGGATTCTCTCGCTTCTCCTTGTTGGAGCAGCTTCTTTAGGTCTGGCATCAACAGTCTGACTGGGTTGCAGCTCTTTCAGACGTTCTTCTGGTTCATCATCATCAATTTCCTCGATCTTTGCCTCTTCGCTGACTAAGCGGTTAGGCATAGGTGCTGGCGCCGAGATGGCCTGTACCATTTTTCTGGACGTAGGTAGCTGTGACTCTTCAATAGAAATGATTGGAGCTTTGCCCCCCTTCATCTCTGAGTCAAATATAACATTCCGCTCGACAGAAACCTTCTGAGAGTCAGGCCAGTAGATGCAGTGACCATGGCTCTGTCCAGAGATTCCTATCCACCGAGCTCTTTTGGCACGGGCTGCTAGTTTGTTTCCCTCTTTGACTTTAACGTAGACTTCAATTCCCCACACGTGTATGTCTTTCAGGTTCGGTTTCTCGTGATGGATCATTTCAAAAGGGGTTTTGTCTGGCAAAGCTCTTGTGTGTGTCCGATTCCTAAGATAGTTGGCATGCAAAATTGCATGCCCCCATAGAGTCTTAGGAAGACTTGATTCCAATAGCATGGCACGAGCTCTTTCAACTAGAGTTCGGTTTAAACGTTCAGCAACACCATTTGACTCTGGGGTGTCGTGCAGGGTTAACCGATGCTTCGTGCCTTGCTTGGCTAAATACTGTTCAAATTCTGAGCTTGTGTATTCGCCCCCTCTGTCGGAAACAAGTGCTTTGATGTGCATATTCCTCTGTCGAAGCATCAAGGCCTCGTAGAGTTTGTATTTTGAAAATGCTTCCGATTTGTTTGCCATCAAATAGATAACCGATTCTCTTGAGTAGTCGTCAATGAAAGACACATAATAGGATTTCTTGTCAATTGTGGAGTGTCTCGCTGGTCCCCAGACATCAGAATAAATTCTGTCACCGAATTTTGATGATCGGCTTCTGGGTTCCTGAGGAAGTGATTTACGTGCAATCTTCGCCTGAATGCACGCATCGCAAACAACCTTGTCACCTTTTGAGCTCAATTCAATGCCTAATATCATGCCACGGTTGAGCAAGTGCTGTAGGGACTTTTGTGAAATGTGCCCCATTTTTTGATGTATTTCCATGGCTGATGCGCATACATGCGCTTCGGCACTTGTGTGTTGTAAATCAAATCGATATAAGCCATTCAGCTTCGGTGCTTGCATCAATATCCTGCCTTTACGATTGGATATTGTGCATTTCTGATCAGCTATTTGTGTGTTATAGCCTGCATCATCGCATCGGCCGATCGAGATCAGGGTAACAGCCATTTTGGGCGCATAGAACGTATCCTTCAATGTAATGTTCACAGTCTTATCTCCAACCTTGTTAGATAGCACGAGTGAGCCTGAACCGAAGGCATCAAAAGTGCCTTTGTTGGCTGCACGAATTGTGCGCGGCTGTGAGAATGGACTGTAATCCCTCAATAAATTCTTGTGAGGGGTCATATGTGCGGTCGTTCCAGTGTCGAGGATAACAACAGTGTCCAGAGATAAACTACTCAAATTAGAGCAGTCGAAGTTGGCGAAAGCGGCTGGACTGCCACTCTCATCCTCTTCAGAGGACACTTCTTCGGCAACATTCGCCTTGGCTTTGCCCTTCTTCTTTTTGGCTTTCGCTTTCTTCTTCTGACGTGGCCCCTGGCCTTCTTTACCACCTCCTTTAGCCCAGCAACTTTCTATAGCATGTCCAGGCTTGTGGCAATTAGTGCATGCAAGCACCTTCGGGTCTTTCCGGCCCTTCTGCCCTTTCGTAGATGAACCAATAAATGCCTGCTCTTCTTGTGAAATATTGAGAGTCTTTCTCCTGTCGTATTGAGCCTTTAGTACTCTGATAATATCATCAGGCACTAAGGGCATTCCGCATTCTTTCGAGCGACGTGGTAAGGGCATTCATAACTGCCTCATAGGAGGGTGGAAGTGATGCAAGGATGATGTCGGTGAACTCTCCTTCAGAAATTCTGGCTCCCATCTCATTGAGACGAGCATAGAGGTCTTGGGCCTTGTCCAAGTGATCTCTCAAGTCTCCATCCTCAGGACACCTCATACTGCGAAGCTGTCTCTGTAGGTTGGTGAGGACCATCTTGGGCTTTTTGGTCATCTCATTAACCAATGCATCCCAGACTTCTTTTGCTGTATGTCTCTTCTGTAGCATCAGAGCTAGTGACTCTGACACTGAGACGATTATTTGGGTTTTTGCCTGTCCTTCTCTGGCAAGATACTTCTCCAGCTTCTCCTCAGCCTTCTCAATCTGAGTTTCCTCAGCTTCTGTAAGAATATGGCCTGGGGGCATGACTGGAGGATCAGGAGGTCGAATGGCTCTCCCTTCTATATGCCTGAGTAGATTTTTGGACTCAAAATAACTTGTGAGAGTAGCTCGCCACAGAGGCCAATTACTTCCATCTGTTGCAAGCTTCTCCACACCCAAAAGCTTCTGCGAAGTGTCTGCGGGGCCCATAACCCTTGTTAGCAACTTGGGGCTATGGCAGGGAAGGTTCGGTAGAGTTCTTAGAAAGCTAGAATCAAATATACTCTCTCAGTGAATTTATTGTCACTGATATATTAATACAATACCTAGAATCAAATATACTACATGATTTTCAGTCAACATGCTATGTAAATATGAAAGATACTACTCGCCTCTCTCAGTGAATTTATTGTCACTGAGAGAGGAGTGTAATCCTGTCTCAGAAGGCATATACTTGCACCCGGCCCTTTAGCGCCCAAGGGCTCGCGCGTCGAAGTCATTTCAAACTCCGCTGGGTGCAGCCGCCTGTGAAAGTAGAAATAACAGAATGAAATGGAGAGATAGAGAGTGACTGGAAAATTTCGAAAATAAGCAGAGAAATGGATGCATGGTACAAGAACAATATGAGAAAATATTGAAACACCACACAATAAAGTGAATATATTATGCTTGATTTTGGTGCAGGAGCATAAATGCACCCAACAACACTACATATGGAGACATGCTACATGTGGAGACACACTACGCACACTATGCTTTGGGACACACTACGTGTGGGGACATGCCACATGTGAGGATGCAATACGTGTGAGGACAGATAAAGTGTGATGACACACTACAGGCAAGGACACACTACATGTGAGGTAGGGGACATGAGACATGGGAGAATGTGTAGAGTCATTACCTGTTATGTATCAGGTTTGGATCTAAAAGGACTGCAGCTCCAACTTATATGTTGCACCCCCAACTATCATCCTAAGTATTTTGGAGATCTGAGATTGGAAGTTGGAAGAGGTTGAGTATTGTAACTGAAGTAGTAAGGGTTCAAGAATTGAGTTAAGTTGGATATGAGAAATCAAGTTGGAAGACGGAGGTCAGAGAGACAGAGGCCTTGCAGGTCTAAGAACCGGAGACAGTGCAAAGGGAGTGACATATCAAAGTCGATTATCTGATTGCTGAACAGAGGCACACATGACTGGGTTTTATACAAAGAGCTGAGACAACATGTCAGAAGGTAGAGGTAAGCAATTCCAGTGCAAGTAACTAGAATAAAAGTACCTAATGCAAAACAAGAGGAACTACAAGGGGGTGCAGTGTAGAACTAAGAACAATAGGCAAAAGACCAAGGGTCTAATTGGTAGCGGAACAAATGGAACTCCTGACGCTCTGGACTTGCTGTGCTGAGGGTCAAGTATGGAATGCTGGTGAAAAGAGTCATTAGGGGAAATATGTGAAGAACAAGGGGATCACAAGGTTGAAGTGCAGACATTGTGGAATAGAGTCAGAGGTGTGGGGGTACCGGAGTTGGTTGAGCATGGTCATAACATTACCTACCTTGATGTGTTATTTAGAGTTACTTTCAATCAATAAGAAGAGTTTTACTTATCTGAATGAAATTTTCTTATCCGAATGTGTTTGACTTATCCCAAGTTTGATTCACCCAATGTGTTTGACCTTACCGATGCATTTGACTTGCACCCCATGCGAAGTGTGGGTACCCACCCAGGGAATTGATAGCGGAAAAAATGGAACTCCTGATGCTCCGGAATTGCTATGTTAAGGGTTAAGTAAGGAAGGCTGGTGAATAGAGTCATAAGGGGAAATATGTGAATAGGAAAGAACAAGGAGATCAAAGGTCGAAGTGTGGACATTGCGGAATAGAGTCAGAGGAGGTGCAGAGGTACCAGAGTTGGTCAAGCAGCATGGTCATAACATTACCTACCTCAATGTGTTACTTAGAGCTACTTTTAATCAATAAGATGCATTTTACTTATCTGAATGTCTTTGACTTATCCCAAGTTTGATTTACCCAAGGTGTTTGACTTTGCTGATGTGTTTGACCTTACCGAGGCGTTTGACTTGCACCCCCGCGCGAAGCGCGGGTATCCACCTAGTTCCTATAGGTGAAAGCAGCACGGTGGGAGGTTGTGGGCGCGCTGACAAATGCTGACCAATGCTTGGTCATCAGTTTGTCAGCGGAGCGCGCGAGCGGCGCAGCCGCGAGCCCCACCAGCGGTTTGCGCCACTCTTCCGGCTCCAGCGCTGCGCAGCGTTCTGGAGCGTGCGAGCGGCGCAGCCGCGAGCGGTTTAGGCCGGTCTGCTCAGGTGCTCAAAGCAGCGCTGCGCTGGCAGATCGCTGCGCAGCCAGCCGCTTTGCGCACTCCACCACCACCCTCCTCTCCTCTCCTCTCCTCTCTGCCCACTACTAGATAGAATAAAAATTGCGTGAGAGTGAATTAATAGATAGCCTATATAGTGTAGTACACAAAAGATCTCTTCCCAGGGAGATCTCTGCAGTGAACTATTGGGGTTGACCTCTTCAGTGGGGCAGCTTTTTCTCTGCTAAGGAGCCAGGTAGTCATCCCAGGCTGCCTTAGAGGGAGCCACAATTGCATTGCAGTTCTTTCAGTGTTGACTTGCACTACTGGTGGCTGAAGAAGACATCTCCCCAGGACCAGGACCAGGACCAGGACCTTTTACTGGAATTATTCCAGTTGGATAGCCAAAGAAGACTTGGATATTTTCATCAAAAAAATTTCCCATCCCTTCCTTGGTACATATATTTCTCTGTGGTCTGGTGTGAGCCATCTGACACTCTGACGGAAGGGGAGTGCTTGCTGTACGTAACCCTTCCACCGGAAGCGGAACACATCCGTGCCACCGGAAATATTTCGCAACGCCTTATTGTTTTAAATAGAAATTAATAAATTCCCGTGACTTTGCCTAACAAACAGACTCCCTGTCCCTTCCTTGGTATGTATGTATTTCTCTGTGGTCTGGTGTGAGCTGTCTGACATTGATTTAATTAGAAATTAATAAATTCCCCTGACTTTGCCCAAGAAAAATTAACAACAACAGCATCTGCTTGCAAATGTAAGTTGAAGTGGGGTAGCTTGATTGTTCCTCTAAGCTTATGCCTGCATTTCTCAGGGATCCTTCTACTCCAGAGAGAAATCGTCAGCAGGAGCGTGAAAGGGCGAGGGAGGAGCAGGAGGGTCGTATGATGTCGCCTACTGATCGGAGAGCGCGTGCCCTTGCTATGGCTGCTGCCAGAGCTCGGAACCAGCCACCCCCTCCACCACCTCCTTTTGCCATCCCTCACCCTCCTCCTAGAAGCAATGTGGCTGATCCTTTTCAACAACCTGCTGCAGAGCCATTACGTCCTCCTGATCCCAGTCCTGGACAGCAGGTGGCAGCCCTTCGTGCTCAGTTAGCAGCAATCCCAGCAGCACAGCCCTTGAGAAGATACAGGCAGGAGCCGATACAGCCACCTCCTAATCTTCCTGTGGTTGGTTCTGCAGGAATTGCACAGTTGCGTGCTCAGGCTGCTGAGCCAGCACAGCCCTTGAGAAGATACAGGCAGGAGCCAATACAGCCACCTCCCAATCTTCCTGTGGTTGGTTCTGCAGGAATTGCACAGTTGCGTGCTCAGGCTGCTGAGCAGTCTGCTATATTGCAGCAATTGGGAAGGGGTAGACAGGCAGCTAATCCTCCTGTAGTAGGTTCTGCAGGAGTGGCAGCATTGCGTGCTCAGGCCAATGCAATAAGACCAATGCTGCCGCTACTCCCTGCGCTTTTGCGGCCTCTTCAGCGACTCCCTGCACCTCCTCAGCTGCTCCCTGCACCTCCGCAGCCTCCCCAGCCACTCCCTGAACCTCCTCAGCCGCTCCCTGCACCTCCTCAGCCGCTCCCTGCACCTCCTCAGCCGCTCCCTGCACCTCCTCAGCCGCTCCCTGTACCTCCTCAGCCGCTCCCTGCACCTCCTCAGCTGCTCCCTGCACCTCCTCAGCCGCTCCCTGCACCTCCTCAGCCGCTCCCTGTACCTCGGCAGCGTCTCAGCGACCTCCTCCTCCTCTTCCACTGGGTCGCTCTAGAATAATTGAGGCAGATGTGCAGCGTCATGATTTGGGTCCCATGGTTATTCCCTGCCCTGACTGTGGAGCATTACACTGGAGGGCAGAACGTCTGCAGAAATCCTCAAATGTGCGGCCCAGATTTGGTGATTGCTGTATGGAAGGAAAGGTGCAGCTGGAAGACCTGCCAGAGCCCCCTCAGCCATTGAAACAGCTCTTAGAAGGCCAGGACCCTGAGGCAAAAGGATTTCGCCAGAATATCAGGCAGTATAATGCTGCGTTTGCATTCACTTCTGTGGGGGCCGACTTTGACCAAGATTTGCTTCGGGAGGGTCGTGGTCCATATGTGCTCAAGCTACAGGGTGAACTGTATCATCTCCATGGCTCTCTCCTCCCTGACAATGAAGACGATCCAAAGTATGCCCAGCTTTACATATATGATCCTGCACTGGCTTTGGCAAAGAGAAAAATCGTAATGAGCGTCTGTCTCCAACTATCATGGGAGACTTGCAGGAAATGCTCCTGCTATGCAATCCTCATGTGCGCACATATAAACAAGCAGCTGAGAGGCTCAGAGCTCAAGAACAGAATGGTGACATCCAGGCAAGGCTCACATACAGGGCACACAGGGATCCTAGGAGATATAATGTCCCAACTGCAGATGAGATTGCAGTTGTTCTTCCTGGAGATGGCATCGACCCTGGACCTAGGGATATTATTGTCCAGCTCAGAGGTGGACCTTTCAGAAGGGTATTGGATACCAATGCAAACTATGCCTCGCTGCACTATGTCTTGCTCTTCCCAAGGGAGAGTTGGGATGGGAACCAGGTATTCCTTATCATGAGCCAGAGCGTGCTCGGCAGGCCAATCCCAATCCAAACAGACGGACACAGGTCACCCAAATACAGTACCATGTGTATCGTCTGTTCCAGAGAGCGAGAGAACCTACAACACTCCTGCGTGGTGGCAAATTGTTCCAGCAGTACATTGTAGACTCCTGGGCTGCTGCAGAGCAAAGCAGACTGAGGTGGATCAGGGCCAATCAACACACTCTGCGTGCTGAGCAGTATAACCAGATGGTAGATTCATATGGAGGCTTGGACAATGACATTGGAGATGCAAACAGCTTGGGCATAAAAGTCATTCTGCCTGCGACATTTCAAGGAAGTACATGGGACATGAATCAAAACTGCCAGAACTCCCTGGCCATTGCAACAAAGAAGGGTCCCCCTGATTTATTTATTACCATGACTGCCAATCCAAAGTGGGATGAGATAGTGGCCGAGTTGCTCCCTGGACAAACTGCTCAGGACAGACCTGACCTGGTGTCGCGGGTGTTTCACCTCAAAAAGAAATACCCCATTGACTTGATCGTCAAGGACAAGATCTTTGGAGAAACCGTCGCTCGCGTTCACACTATTGAATTCCAGAAGAGGGGGCTCCCACACATGCACCTGCTTACCTGGTTCGATAGGGAGTCCAAGGTCAAACATCCACATGAGGTGGATTCTATGATTTCAGCAGAGTTCCCTGATCCAGAGACTCATCCTGTCCTCTACCAGTTGGTCTGTGAGCTGATGACACATGGTCCCTGTGGACAAATGAATCCAACGCACCCTGCATGGAAAATGGCAAGTGCAAGAAAGGCTTCCCAAAGCCATTCTGTGAGGAGACCGTTGTGAATGTAGATGGATATCCAAAATATTGTCGTCGCAATGATGGAAGGCTGCACAATGTCAGAGGTGACATGCTGGACAACAGATGGGTTGTGCCATACTCTCCTCTGCTCTTGCTCAAACTCCGTATCACATCAACCTTGAATTCACCTTCAGTGTGAGGTGTGTCAAGTATATCCACAGTATTATACAAGGGCACGATCGGACCACGATGGAGTTTGGTGTCAACCATGATGAGATAAGAAGTACCTGGACGCTCGCTATGTCAGTGCTCATGAGGCCTGTTGGAGGTTGCTGGAGCGGGAAATCCACACCCAGGTGCCTGCAGTCATGGCACTCCAGTCCATGAAAAAGACCAGCAATCAGTCGTTTTCAATCCTGATGCTGATCCGCTCACCATCATGAACAGGGTGAGGGGTCAAAGACAGCGCTCATGGCTTACTTTGAGGCCAATGCTGCCTACCCTCATGCACGCGATGTGCTCTATGTGGATTTTCCTGAGCATTTTACCTGGAAAAAAGAGGAAGGGTATGGACACCACGTCAAAGGGGATATAGCATTGGACGCCTTCACTTTGCAAGCCCAAAATCAGGAGAGAGATTTTATTTGCGCACTCTCCTCACGTGGTCAAGGGGCCAGATCCTTTGAGGAGCTTAGGACGTGGATGGCATACAATGTGCTACTTACAAGGAGGCCTGTCTTGCCAGGGGACTTCTGGAGGATGATCAGGAGTGGAGGTTGTGTCTCCAGGAAGCCAGTGGCATGAAAACAGGCGCTCAGCTCAGACATCTCTTTGCCACCATCCTTGGTCTTGCATTCCCTCACAGCCTGACAGACTATGGGACGCCTTCAAGGAGCACATATGTGATGATCTCAGACATCGGCTCCAAACCAGACACAATATCCAGGAGCCACGGGATGATCAGGTCTATGATTTTGGCCTCTTTCTCTTGGATAAACTCCTTCAGCGTAATGGAATGTCCTTGAGCAGCTTTAAAGATATGCCTCGGGTGGTAGGCGAGTGGGAGGTCCTGATTGGAAACAGGTTCATAGCTGAGCAGAGGGACTATGACCCTGTTCAAGAGAGGCAGATGGCTGATGAGGAGGTTCCCAAGCTGAATGAGGGGCAAAGGTCTGCGCATGATCAGATATTACGGTCGGCACTGGACATAGATGCTCAGGGGAAACCTAATGGACAAATGTTTTTCGTCACTGGTCAGGGGGCGCTGGGAAATCATTCACATGGAACACCCTAATCCACTCCTGTAGAGCGGAGAGTCTCATTGTGCTTGCTGTAGCCTCATCTGCAATGGCTGCACTTATCCTCACTAATGGGACAACCTCTCACAGCATGCTTGGAATTCCAATTCCTGTCCATGAGGGCTCTCTCTCCTCCATCAAAAAGAACTCTGACCAGGCTGATATGCTGAGACTGGCCAGGCTCATCATTTGGATGAGGCTGCAATGCAGCATCGCCATGCCTAGAGGCCATTGACAGGACACTGAGGGATTTCCTTGACCAGCCTGACAGACCCTTTGGTGGCATCACGGTCGCCTTTGGAGGTGACTTTCAGCAGACTCTCCCAATTGTCCCTAAAGGCTCCAAGGAGGATATCGTGGGAGCTACCCTTCAGAAGTCATATCTGTGGCCAAGATCAAGGTCCTCCATCTGACAGAGAACATGCGGGTGAGAAATGACCCTGACAGAGCCAGGTTTGCAGAATGGCTGCAGAATGTGGGTCAGGGAAAGGATCTCCCACTAGATCATACTTCTCACTCCCTCCTCACATGGTTTGTGGCCCTGGAATTGCAGAGCTGATCCAGGAAATATACCCTGGCATTGGCAATGCAATCCCTGCCCAGGACAATTATTTTTTAGAGCGGGCCATCCTCTGTCCCAGAAATATTGAGGTCAATGAGATCAATTCCATGGTGT
>WHVA01000882.1:0-23740 GCA_015179125.1 Gautieria morchelliformis
GTGGACATGTGTGGGTTCATAACTCTGCCTGACAGAATAAGGAGTTTTTGAGCCAGGGAAGCCAAGTTAAATGGCGAAAAAATAAGAGGAAATTCAAGGAATATTTGAATAGAGTTCTCCCAACAATAGCCATGTGTATTAGCTACTATCAGCTGGGAAAACAGGGTTTTAAAGCGATTTTAATCCTTTTTTTGCGAGGCTTTTCATTAGCAACGGTTCCCACACAGTTTAGGTCAAATGCCTCAGTAAGGTCATACACATCAGTAAGTCTAACGCATGGGTAAGTCTAACATATCAGTAAGGTCAAGTGCATTGGGGAAATCAAAGTAATCAATTTGCATCAAGTAGATATCAGAAATCAAGGAGCTCTAAGTAATACATCTTTATATACAATGTTGGTTGTGTTCAAACCCTCCTCAAGCAAGACCTTTACTTTGTTCCAGCTTGTTCCCCTTGAAACACAAACATACAACTGACCATGTCCAAACACTGGATATCTCAGGTCCAGCCCAACCGTACCCAAAGACTGTCCCTGAGACTTGTTGATGGTCATTGCAAATGCCACACGCACTGGACACTGTCTCCTCTGCAGCACAAATGGTAATTCTCCCTCTGATGGTGAAATAGTGATCCTGGGGATGAAAGCAGTATTTCCTGCACGTGGACCTGAGATGATCCTGACCTCCAACACTCTATTCCTCATCATCACCAACCGCAACCTTGTCCCATTGCATAGTCCTTGCTTCTTATCCAAATTGCGCAACATCATCAGAGGCACTCCAGGCTTGACTTGCAAGTGAGAAGGAGGAAGACTGCCCATCTCTATGGAATTCAGATACTCCACAGGATACTGCTCTGCAATGTCGGTTTCCTTGACAGAATCTGCACAGTGGAAGACCTGAGCATCACCTGGAAACTGCCTCAACACCATGGAATTGATCTCATTGACCTCAGTATTTCTGGGACAGAGGATGGCCCGCTCCAAGAAATAATCTGTCTATTTCTCTTACCCCACTGCCTCTATGTTCCCCCTCGTCACTCCCTAGCACCTTCGCCAGAGTTCGCCACACCCTCCGACCACTCCTCCTCTACATCCACTCTATCTGCTATTCGCCCCATTCTCCAAACCGCTATTCGCTGCTCGTGCATTTCGCCAGCAGGCACGCCATCAAATACGATCAATACCATTTACCCGGCATGATGGTTTATCACTAACCCCATCATCTTCTTAATCCAACCCCTTTGGGTGTTCGTATGGCCAAAGTGTGTTCGCGGGACGTCCCTTCCATAGGTCGTGCGGGATCAACCCAGTAGATGAAGAGTCCGTGCAGGGTAGCATGTATGCGGGTCCCAAGACATGGTTTTGTACATAAGTGCCTTTGCCACCTTTACTCTCCGTCGTTTCATGTTTGCACTCTTCCCTCACTCTATTGTATCTTTATTCCATCTACTTAGCATCATGCCTGTGCACCCCTATCCAACCCTGACTCACGACGGCCTCTTTCCTATTCGCTGATGCCTTACGAGCATTCGATATAAGTAGTTTACATTCACATGTATATTCTCCAGTTCAATTATCATATGTCGTCCATCTTGTGCAAACTTGACCTCGCTGTGATAATCGTGTTGAGCCTTCTCCTGAAGATTTCTATCTTCAACCAGAAAAGGACTTAGGCATCACTGGTGAGTTGTCATACTTCATCGTCGTTACCTTAGCTGTGTGGGAACCGTTGTTAATGAAAAGCCTTGTGAAAAAGGATTAAAATCGCTTTAACACCCTGTTTTCCCAGATGATAGTAGCTAATATACGTGGCTATTGTTGGGAGAACTCTATTCAAATATTCCTTGAATTTCCTCTTATTTTCTCGCCATTTAACCTGGCTTCCCTGGCTCAAAAACCCCTTATTCTGTCAGGCAGAGTTATGAACCCATGCACGTCCACAACTCTGCCAGCTCAGTTTCAAACTCCGACCGGAGCTTCCCACGAACCGTAAACTCGGAGTTGCAGGCACTCAAGCACCTACAACTCCGGTACCTTGGCTCACTCAAACTCAGTGAGACCCACTGATGTGTTAGTACTTCCCATTCAAACCCCGATATTCGCACCTTTCCTCAGCCATTCACGCACCTCTGAACATCTGAGAGCTCACAGTAGTACAGCTCCAATAGGTTATGTGCACTACTAATACTCCTGTGAAGCATCCTTCGTGCAGTTATCCTGAGGGAATTTGAAGTACTTCTTGTCACCAACACATACACTCGTTTTTTTTCCTAACCCCATCATGGCCTCGTTGATCACCTCTTTTATCCCCAAGAACTGGGCTAGACCGAAGATGTCTAAGCTCCGCTTGGGCGGTGAGAACTACACCTCATGGGCTAGTGAAGCAAAGGCCCTCCTCACTACAAGTGGTCTCTGGAAATACATCGACAAGAACGACCCCTCTTTGATCCCTCCTCCTGACTCACACCTGTCTGATAAAGCGCTTTGGACTGCGAAGAACACCACACTTATCTTTACTATCCAGCTCATGATGGACTCTTCGCTGCACCATGTAATCACTGATTGCACCGCCGCCGCTGACGCGTGGAAGAAAATCCATGACTCCTTCTCTACGCTTGGTCCGATGCACCAAGTATCTCTGCTGAAACGTGCTCTCTCTACTCGCTTTGTCCCTGGCGTCAACATCGATGTCACACTCCTCGCCCTTGAACACACTTGAACACACAATGAAGGATATGTTCGCCGCCGGGCCCATCAAGGAGGATGATTGGATGATCATGATCTGCCTCAATGCCCTCTCTCATGAATTCTTCACTCCCATCCGTGAACAGCTCGAGAGTATTCTTACCTCGACCAAAGACAGTGTTTCCTTCGACGGCCTCAAGGCACGCTTGCGCTTTGAGGCCTCTAAAGTCCACCATGCTAACCAGGCTGTCACTGCGGAGGAAGCCTTAGCTGCCATTTGCTCGAAGAAGCCGCCCAGAGCTATTTGCGCTAATTGCAGCAAACCCGGCCACACGAAAGAGAAGTGCTGGCGTCCTGGCAGGGGTGATGAGGGTGGCGGCCCTCGAGCCCATGCAAAAAAGGAGAAAGATGCCGCCCTTGCTGCTGCTACTGATGCCAATGTCGCGGGGGAGCATAAGTCTGAATCTGCCAACATTGCCATAAAAACTGCACCGACCTCACGTCCAATATCATTTTACCAGCCAAGTGATCACTTCCATGACAACAACTGGTCATTTGTGTGCACGGACAAAAGCGACCCTGTGTGTAGTATTGATTGGTTGGCGCATAAGCATAGCATGGGACAACCAGATCAAATGTTTATGTCGATGGATACCATCCCTCGTTTCCTAGACTCGGGCGCATCTATCCACTGCACTCCCTGCAAACACGACTTCACCAGAATTGCATCAATCGCACCTTGTCCCATCAAAGGGATGAACAGGTCGATTGCGGAAGCCATCGGTATGGGTGATGCCTCTATGATCACGCTGAGTGGAAAATCCCTCACCCTCCGCAATGTCCTCTACGTACCAGACACCACTATCAGGCTCATATCGGTAGGCAAACTCGCAGATGATGACGATTACCTCTCGATCTTCCCCAAAGACCAGTGCCATGTCTATGACCAGCAAAAGAAGGAAATGCTTAGAGGCACAAGAGCATCTGGGGGCTTATACTATGTTCCCACCACATCCTCCACTCAAGCCTATGCTAACCTTGCGAGAGCCCCAGCTAGCCTCGAAACATGGCACAAGCGACTTGGCCACATGAATTATCAGTCTATCATTACTATGGCAAAGAAGAGTATGGCCACAGGTATGCCCACCAACCTTTCCTCTGCTCCGCCAATTTGCGATCACTGTATCCTCGGGAAACAGGCCAAAACACCTGTACCAAAGATACGTGAAGGAAAGAGGGCAGAGGGTGTTCTTGATGTTGTCTTTTCCGATATCACCGGGCCTGAGGATGTACCCACCGGCGGTAAATGTTACGCCCTTACCTTCGTAGACGACCATTCCAGACACACCTGGACATATCTCCTTGCCAGAAAAAGTGATGCACTCGCCGCGTTTACTGAATGGCGAACTCTCGTCGAACGCCAATCTAACCGCTCCATAAGGAAATTTATTACGGACAATGGAGGAGAGTATACTTCTAAGCTCTACGAAAAGTACCTCCATGACCATGGCATTCAACACCTCGTACTGCACCATATAGCTCTGCTGAGAACGGAATTGTTGAACGAACCCACCGTACACTTATGTCCAGAGCGCGAACAATTAGATCAGATGCAAACCTTCCCCCAGCTTGTGGGGCGAATGCATAATGACTGCGGTATATCTCAAAAACCGAACCCTCACAAGAGCGCTTGATGATAAGACACCCTATGAGGCCTGGACTGGTGAGAAACCTGATCTCTCCCACTTACGGGAAATTGGCTGCAGAGCCTTCGTATTGATCCAGAACCATCACGTCACCAAGATCTATAACCAATCAGTAGAATGTGTCCTCGTCGGCTACTCATCGATATCTAAAGCCTACCGATGCTATAACCGGACAACCGGCCAAATCATCACTTTACGGAATGTGACCTTCATCGAGTCGCAAGATAGCACTCCACAGCCGCTGCACCCTGGCCTTGTAGTCGGTAATGACGGTGTTGATGAGAGCGATGATGAAGAGGGTAATAAAAATGCGCCACATGATGCTACGGGACAAGATGAAGCTGGAAATACAGATGGAGGGGGAGCATCAGAAGATGAAGATGAGGGAATAAACAACATCACCGCACCTGATCGTCCACCAAGCCCAGGTATCCCCGCTCTTGACAATCCACGTCGATCCTCACGCACCCCCAAACCCTCCACCGCTGGCACGGCCATGCGAAACTTGCCATACACCAGCCACACCGAACAAACGGTCACCGATATAACCTTTGCCAGAACTCTGGCCCAACTCGCACGCGCTGCTAAGAAAGATGTAGAGTTTAAGGCCAACTTCATCGAAGATATGGCATTGGCGGCATCGTGCATGAGGAGGAAGACCCTGCCTCGTTCACCGAGGCGCTCAAGGGTCCTAATGGACCGATATGGCAGCTTGGCATGGATTCAGAACTAGAATCCATGACAAGACACCACATTTGGGACCTCGTCCCATGAAGCTCTGTCCCTGCTGGAAAAAGGGTTATCAAAAGTAAGACCGTCTGCCACATAAAGCGTGACGAGTCTGGGAAGATAGCCAAGCTGAAGGTCCGCATCGTGGCAAAGGGCTTCACACAGATCGCCGATCAAGACTACCATGACACCTTTTCACCAGTCACACGCCTAGAATCCTTCCGAGTAGTCCTAGCACTAGCCGCAACCCTTGACTGGGAATTACGACAACTTGATGTCAAAACCACGTACCTCCACTCCGACCCTGATGAAGAGATACATATGGAGCAAGCAGAAGGCAGTATTGCTAAGGGAATGGAAGATCATGTCTGCCACCTGCAAAAAGGACTATATGGGCTCAAACAGTCCGGCCGCCAGTGGAACAAAACCCTGGACAGAGCGATGACCTCCAATAACTTCATTCGCAATCCCATTGACCACTGCGTATACACCCGATCCACCAAAAATGGAAAGTCATTGGTTGTAATTCATACAGGCGACATGGCAGCTGCCGCTAGCAGCACAGCTGAATTAGACTCAATCGTCCGTGACCTACGCTCCGACATTGACATTACAGATCTTGGCGACATTAGGTGGATGCTAGGTATCGAGATCACCCGGGATCGCATTGCAAGGACCATATCTCTTAGCCAAACTGCATACATTGAACGAATAGTCAAACGATTCCATCTCGACATCAGACACAGCTTACCCCGTGTGGACACCACTCAATACAACCGCCAAAGACCTCTCCCCCGATCAATCTCCATCGACTCCAGATGAAATCACCGCCATGTCGAGGATACCATATCGCGTGGCCATAGGCTCCATGATGTATGCATCCATGTGCACGAGACCCGACATCACCTTCTCCATCAATCGTCTCTCCCAATTCTCGACTAACCCCGGGGAACCTCACTGGAGCGCCGTAAAACACGTCCTCACGTACCTTAACGCCACTCATTCCCTTCGTCTAGTCCTAGGTGGCACATCTCCGCACATCACCCTCACGGGCTCCGCTGACTCCGATTACGCCTCTGACGCGGACAGCCGGAGGTCTACATCGGGTTATGCCTTCTTCCTTGGCTGTGGAGCCATCACTTGGAGTTCTAAGAAACAAGCATCAGTAACAGCTTCCAGTTGTGAAGCAGAGTACTCCTCTGCATGCCATGCCTCGAAAGAGGCCATCTGGCTACGGAATCTCCTCGAACTCCTAGATCACAAGCAAGACTCCCCTATACGCATCCAAAGCGATAACCTCAGTACAATCTCGATCATAAAAGACCCTTCTTACCACGCCAGGTCCAAACACTTTGACGTCCAGCACCATTACGTTTGGGAGCGTGTATACAACAAAGAGATCAAGTTCCACCATGTACCAACCTCAAACATGATCGCCGACATCATGACGAAAGCCTTGCCCAGACCCGCACACAACAAACTGAGGAAGCTCCTCGGTCTCCGTTCAAATCCCTGACCCGTACTGCTCCTTCCATCGAGGGGGAGTGTTGGAGTATCGATGTCATATACCATACGTGTCTACATGGACCCACTGATGTGTTAGTAATTCCCATTCAAACCCCGATATTCACACCTTTCCTCAGCCGTTCACGCACCTCTGAACGTCTGAGAGCTCACAGTAGTACAGCTCCAATACTCAGCCACTGAGACTGAATGTGTCCTCTACCGCTTACACAAGCCTGTGCAATTCAAACCCAGCTGGCACATGACTTGCATCATAGCAACCATGGCTGTGCAAGGCTGCGTACAAAGTCACACAAAGATGTACAAAGCCAAAACTAGGGTGCAGGTTTGATAAAGCCTATTGGATGAATGGATCCTCCAAACGCAATGCTACGACACCAAATAGGCCCCTTGATGTCATAGCGGCTGTGGGGGGCTGTGCAGGGTTGTGCAAGGCTGTGAAAGGCTGTGGAAGGCTGTGCAAACCAGGGAAGGTGATTGGCTATCTATTTCCAATTTCTTTGCACAAACACGCCGCAATAGTTATGAGGGTGTGTTTCAGCAGTGAAAATATTTACTTATGACATCACTCGCCTAATAGATAGAAGAACCCCATTTTACGTAATCCTGTGTATTTTACAATATGAAAGGAGGCCATTCTGACCTCCTTGAATCATCATTCTAGCAATCTAACATCTTCTATCCATGTGACCTCGTGTGACTTGCATCTTACTAAGCTGCTAATCCCAGCTAGGGTTATTCACTTACTTTAGTGTCTAATTCCTTGTTAAGTAGTTACTTTACTGCTTAGCCACTTGGACTAATCCTCCGGGTGTAATTCTACAGAGTGAGTCTGTCAATTGATAGTCTTGCCATTCGCACTCCAATACCCGAGACGATCTGATCAGTCGATTTTCCTGATTAGAGACTTTCACAAGTCACTTCTAAAACTCGTTCATCCCTCGTTTTATTGCTGTGCGCTGGTAAGATTATCAGGGCAGTCCATGTATAAACTCGCCTGCTAAGTACATTCCTTTATATTTTGGAATACGCTTGGACCCCGATAGTGTCCTTGAACCTACATTCTTTTAGTTTATTGTTCAGTGCTGCTAAGAAACGTATTGCCTTCCATCTGTATTAACTTGGACTAGTTTTTACCTGGATTGCAACCAAGGTACAAATATTAAATTATTTCGGGAGTTGTGCTGCAGCATTGTTTAATATTCTTTGAGTCTCGTAAATGACAAGTTCTGATAGATTGAAGTGTTAGCAATAACACCAAAGTCTTGAAGGGTTGCAAAGCATTAGTCTTCGAACTATTTTCTGTGCTGACGGCAAAGGGATTGTCGCTACTTAGACAACCCTTCCGTGACACCTTGTACGTTACATCGTCAAGTGCCACGGGCTATTTCGCTATGACTGTAGATAGGGCGAGCTCCACTCAGGCAGCCCTCTTATCTTCTGAACATTTATTGGTTCACCTATTCGCCAAACGGCATACTTATTCACACAAGTTATTCGGGCATTCGCTGTGTTCACTAATACATGATATTAGCGCCTAAAAACCAATCTTGACAGTGTTGAGGGAGTGAGAAGGTATGATCTAGTGGGAGATCCTTTCCCTGACCCACATTCTGCAGCCATTCTGCAAACCAGGCTCTGTCAGGGTCATTTCTCACCCACATGTTCTCTGTCAAATGGAGGACCTTGATCTTTGGCCACAGATATGACTTCTGAAGGGTAGCTCCAACGATATCCTCCTTGGAGCACCCACCCCCTTTTGTTCAACAACCCTTTTTTTTTTTTTTTTTTTTTTTTTTTATCTTTATTTAATTCCATGGGCATGTCCTGTAACACAGCGGAAAGAGTTCTTGGTATGCCTTGCGCTACGAAAGAGACCATGTGGTAGAAAGGGATGAACAGAAATAGAAAGGGTGCAGAAATGCAGAAGGCTGGCAAAGTGTGGCATGGTCTGGAGATATGGGTGGACAAGCAGTGTGGGTGGGCCGGGGGAGCTGGGAGTGAGGGAGCACAGGCACACAGTGTGGAGGTCTTGCAGGCAGGCATATGTGAGCGGTCAACTGGGATGGCAGGGGTGCGGACTGGGGCAGTGTGGGGTGCAACTGGGTCATTGGGTGGGTGGCTGATGCATGGTATATGATCAGCTTGTCAGTCTCTGCAGAGCCTGTTGGGGCAAATGTTGTTAGTTGGTTGATGTCGTATGAAGGGTGTGAATCTGTGTCAAAAGGAGGGGTCAGTAACAGGATGCAGGTCAGGAAGGGGGTGAGGAGGTGGTTTGGGATGAAATCACTTGGTGGCATCGACATAATCCAGCATATAGTTGATGCAGTCGGGGTCAGATAGGAGCTTGGATAGGTCTAATGCATCTGATCTTAATGCATTGATAAGGGGCTGTTGCTGCTTGGCATGTGCAAGGCAGGTGAGGAGGAAATGGTGGACAGATTCTTCTTTCTGGTTGCACAATGGGCATAATTGGGTTCCTACTAGCCCCATGCTGTACAGGTGCCACTGCAGCTGTGCGTGTCCCATCCTGAGTTGTATTAGTATGCTGGACTGCTACCTCAGTAGTTCTACCACTACCTTGCAGTAATCTGTGGGGGGCACCTTGGGGTCGATCACGTGAAACTTGGTGAATCTTGGGGAACTGGTGAATAAGAGCTAAGCTTCACACTTCAGCTTCTTGTTGTGTGCTGCCTTGAGTGTGGACTTGCTGGATGGCAGTGATGAGTGTAATAGCAGGGGAAGGAATGAGCTGGGCTGCTGCACCCTTCTGTGGCCTCTTAGCCATTTTGTTTGCTGCTTCCTTGCCTATTATTCCCTTGTGACCCAGTATCCAGTATAATTCCAATGGTGTGTTTCAGTGTTTCTTAGCAATCTTGGACATTTGTGTGAGGAAGTGGTCTATTAGGTGATAACCCAGGGTGATCCTGAAGTTGCCGAGTGCTTTAACTGCTGCTTGATTATCGACTGCTATGGCTGTGTCCTTGATAAAATTGTGTTCTTGTATTATTGTTGCAGCCAGTATAAAGCCTACCAGCTTGGCTTCATAAACTGTGTGCCTGGTGTCAGTGGCACTGTAGGGATCTGCATTGTGTCCTGTTAAGAGCCTGACTCCCCGCTTGAGGCTGTATCTGTCAGCATAGAGTTAAATGTACTGGTGTTAGCCTTGTCATGCATGATGGCCTCCCTGTTGTTCTGTGGCACCATGGTGCACATGGGGAGTTGCCATGTCAGTGTGTGTCGTGTTGGATAGATGAGCCTGACTATGCCCAGTTGCATGGTGTGCACATGGAGCAGCTCATGGAGAGGTGACCTGTGCTTCTTCACATATCTGGCTGCCCATTGTACTCAATAGTGTAATGGGTGGTCAGGTGGCAGAAAGGTCAGTTGGAGCATTGTGTCATGACTCATTTATTTGTTGTACCCAGCTATCCCTATTTTCCCTTTCACCACTCCTCCTCCATGTTCACTCAGCTTTGCCCTTCCCTTTGACCACGCCTCCTCTATGTTCGCTCCATTCGCCCTGTGCCACATTCGCCGAACGACCATTCGCTACTTGCATCATTCGCCAGTAGGCATGCCATCAAACACGATCAACATCCTTTACCCGGCTTGATGGATCATCACGGGTCCCATCACCTTCTCAACTCAACCCCCTTTGGGCATTCCTATGGCCGGAATGTATTTGCGGGGTGTCCTACCGGTAGATCGCGTGGGATCAACCCAGCAGACCAAGATGTCAAGATTGGTTTTTAGGCGTTAATATCGTGTATTAGTGAACACAGCAAATGCCCGAATAGCTTGTGCGAATAAGTGCGCCGTTCGGCGAATAAAGTAAACCAATAAATGTTCAGAAGATAAGAGGGCTACCCGAACGGGGCTTGCCCTATCTACAGTCATAGCAACATAGCCCATGGCACTTGATGATGTAACGTGCAAGGTGTCACGGAAAGGTTGTTTAAGTAGCAACAATCCTTTCGCCTGCGAAGGCGCTCCTTCGGAGCCCTTCACCAACAGCACAGATAATAGTTCAAAGGCTGAGGTAACCAAGGTGAAGTACGAAAACTCACCAGTGGTGCTTAACTGGTCGAAGATAGAAATCTATAAGAGAGGGCTCAAGATGATGGTCACAGCAAGGTCAAGTTTTGCACAAGATGGACGTATGATAATTGAACTGTGAAATATACATGCAAATGTAAACTATTTATATTGAATGTTCGTATGATATCAGTGAATAGGAAAGAGGCCGTCTGGAGTCAGGGTTGGATAGGGGTGTGCAGTCATGATACAAAATAGGTGAAACACAGATGCAATAGAATGAAAGAGGAGTGCGAACATGAAACAACAGGGAGGAAAGGGGATGAAAGCATTTATGAAAACACGCCTTGAGACCTGCATATACGCCACCCTGCACGGACTCTTCGTCTGCTGGGTTGATCCCACACAACCTACGGGTAGAATGTCCCATGAATGCATTCTAGCCATATGGACACCTAAAGGGGTTGGATCGGGACGATGATGCGGTCAGTGATGGACCATCATGCCGGGTAGAGGGTGTCGATCGTGTTTGATGGTGTTCCTGCCAGCGAATGATGTGAGTAGCAAATGGCCGTTCGGCGAACAAGGCGAAGAGCGAATGGAGCTAACATGGAGGAGGAGTGGTCGAAGGGTAGGGCGAACTCAGGCAAAGGTGCAGGAGGAGCGATGAGGAGGAACATAGAGACAGCGAGGTAAGGGAAATAGACGGGTCATGACAGTACCCCCCTCCTAGCTTCGGAGTCCAACGATGTCACATCCTAGGGTAGGGGAAAGGCATTAAAGACGTAATGGGTCCCCCAATGAGATCTCTGAGGTCTGGGCCCTATCTCACTGTGTGGTCCGTGCACAGCTCCACTTTCTGTTTAAAATGCCATGCGGTGCAGGGCTATGGAACCCGTCCAAGCACCCAAGCCAAGCGCACGGGCCCCTATGACGACCCTCAGGTACTCAACACTCCGCAATCGATCACAGGCGGTGTTGAAGGCTTGGCCGGAGCTTCGGGGGGAGTCACGTAAGGATGTGGAGCAGTTGGTGGACGATGCCGCAGAAGTCCAGGTGAGTACTGTTCCTTCCTTTCTCATTGGTTGTTCGCTCATCTGCGAGGTCTAGGAGGAGCTCCGGAAGGTGCTGCAGGTCGAAGAGGTGGCTGACCCAGAATTCGAGCGACCACTTGAGGCGGATGACTTGGCGAAGGAGATACAGAAAGCGAGGGTATGGCTGGAGAGCTCAGGATCTACTTTGCGACCGGGTACCCGCAGAAGCTGACATCGACTCAGCCCCATGTCCCGTCTTCACGCTAACGTTGAAGGGGTGCAAAGCGACAGGAAGGACTGGGAAGGAACCAGAAGGTATGGTCCCCAGATTACTTGTGTGACGACGATGCTAACCTGATGATGGGTTCGGCAAAGTCCTCCCGCCTGTTTTGCAGTCGGCCGTGGGTGCACGCGGGTTGCTAGAGGCTGCAGAACCTACTACGCGGATGAAGCGACTGCGCATCTGCTTTGCCCCCGATGGGGAAGGTAAGAGAGCGCTGAGAGCAAGGGGTATGGTCGAGGTGATGGCTAGATACGGCACACAACCCTTGAATACTCTCGCTAGCCATCGAGGGGAGAGCGGAGAAGCTGATGGGGAGGTCGGAGCATCCAATGAGGTGTCGGTTGGCGAAGTCGAATGAGTCGAAATTAAAGAACACCGCCACACAATGAAACACATCGAGCCACAAACATCAGGTCTCACCCTTAGAGTTTCGTCCGAGAGCTCTGTCCTGGGATCCAGGAGTATAACCCGCTTTCTATGCTTTTACCCGGGCCTCTGGGCTTGTGCTTTATTGGCGACGTCTTGCTCTTGTGAATGCTGCTTTTCATTCTGAACATCATCATCCTCGGTTCGACGAGAAAGAATTGAGTGGGATGGAAGCTGATCATGAGGCGATGGTGTATCTTATTGGAGCTGTACTACTGTGAGCTCTCAGACGTTCAGAGGTGCGTGAACGGCTATATTATTACCTGTACTACTGTGAGCTCTAGTACAGGTGATGGTGTGTGAGTGAGAAGAGTAGTAGGCGAGTGAGTAGGATGGTTCTTACCTCAGACGTTCAGAGGTGCATGAACGGCTGAGGAAAGGTGCGAATATCGGGGTTTGAATGGGAAGTACTAACACATCAGTGGGTCCGTGTAGACACGTATGGTATATGACATCGATACTCCAACATATCTGTCACGTCAGTCCAGGGTCAAAACGTTCTGTCGGGTTAAACGGGCCTCTTTGACGGAAAGCCCAGTGGACTCACGCCTCGCGCGAAGCCAGCTGGGATCAATCATCTCGAGAATTCATGCCATATGAGTACGCGGATGCGTAGGATTTGAAAAAGCATAATTTACCTTGTCATCCTGGAGGATAACAGCTCCATTCTCCATCCCAAGGTCAACTTCTACGCCAGGGACGAACGGGTCATCAATAAAATACATGCCTCTTATACCTAGGTCTCTGTTGTCTTTCATGGGAACACTACAATGATAGTCAGCGCACCGTAATGTAAGCCAGCGAAGGAAACAAATGTACCCTTCGAAATAGAATCCCTCCACGGCGAGGACTGGTTCCACCTGCTCTTTATTTACCTTCATGTTCCATGCTTCTTCCAAGTCTCTCTCCATTTCTTCCCGGAGGCCAACGTCGGGATCGCCAAAGTCGAGATTAAACAGTACGTCATTTATAGGGGCTGATGAGGAAGGATCGTCGATAGGAGCAACGTCGCCTGAGAACGAGTGTAAGAATGAGTTTGAGAATAAGTGATCATGAGATTCGTCGAGTTGGTGCAATTTGTTCTTGTTGGGTGGATGGCGCGACTCAGAGGAAGGATCTCGAGGTTTGCAGCAAGGAACGGATCAAACTCGTCGTTGTTGGCAAGCAAATGGTCTGTAAGACGTTACTCCATCAAAAACACAGAAAACACGGGAGTTACCATCTCCTTCTACCTGCTCCAAGTTTTCTAAATATCATATCCCAATCCTAAGATATACAAAAGGTTCGAAATGAGAGTTCGATTCATTGGAGGGAAAGGACGCTTGCATCGATTGTTCGGTCAAACTCTGTTGCCATCGCCATCGCCGGATTGACAGCCAAGTTGAGAGCGTCTTCCCTGGTAAATGACGGTTACAAAATTAAATTCTTGCACGAATAGTGACATTGGATCTTGGGTGGCCTCCCAAGCTGTTGACCGGCACACGAAGACACCAAAAGCGGACGTCATGCTTACCGAAGACCATTCGGGTGAGCCATCGCCAGGCTTGCCCCATCCATCGCATGACGACCTTGGAGATTTTCTTTAACAAAGCAACGAGACTTCCTATGCCTGTTTCAAATATTTCATGCTCCACTGGTTGAAGGGACGAGATTACGGAAAGTACATCAGAGAAGTGATACCTCTGCTAACTTTTAAAGACTCTGAGGATTAGGGGAGGCTTATCCGCATATACAATGAGGGTACTTAGTTCAAAAGAAGTTTTAAACGTAAATCTCGCTATGCGCACCGAACAACGCCAGCCATCAAGTTACTAGAGAGCCTCAAGGCGAGAGGTTCGGGTGGTTCAGAGATTAGAGTGCACAGTTGATTAATGTCAGCTGTGAGAACTGAGTGACTGTGTAGCTTTTTCAGCATGGATATGGACCCCAGAGTTGGAGCAAGCCTAAAATGCCAAACACCACTTAAGGCGTAACTTTTTGGACTTGTAATAAATTTGCACGCGCCACAAAGTCCGTAGCCACTGTCCTTTTTGGATAGCAGTTCTGTGCTGAAGAACATGGCAGACTTCACCGTGGAGGAAGAATGGCGAAAGCGGCTAAGAAAGTATCGTTGTCTCCAATCGACTCGTGTAGGAAGAGAGGGTGGTATATGTGGAGTTAAGACGTGGAATTTGTGACATTCTCGTGGACATTTCTTGACAGGCATGGCATAAGGTGTGACTGTGCATCAATACGGCAGGAGCAGTACTGGAGCCAGCACTAGTGTCTTTGCGATTTGCTGACGGCGGCCTGTGGACACGTTTCATTATGCTTCGACCAAGATCGTAGTCCTCCATGCTGCTATTGCCTCGCGTGCGCCTCCATTATGATCCTTGGGTAAACACCTACTGATCAGCAGTAAATATAACAAGTGGCCGGTAACATAATGAATTATATAAATCGAAAGCAAGGCTTAATACGCCAATCAAAAGGTTACGAATGCTTGTAGTATTTGGTGTCCAAATATGTACAATCTGAGCTGAGTGACTTCTTCCTGTTGGATGCAGGTTAGTGACGTGTATGCATGCAGAAACAGTTCTCGCTAAATATTCTGAAAGGTGTTGAGAAATGGTCTAATGGTTAGGAAAGTCCCTGGTACACTATCGCGGCACCGGGTGGTGTACATCCCCTATAACGTGATGAGATATAGCGGGGGACCTTTAATAACATAGGAAGGAAATTACAATATTGCCACCAGCGCGAGAGATGCTCACGGGGCAAGGTTTGGATGGGGAAGTCGGAGAGGGACTTGGCTTCAGCTTATGTGCTGCGCCGACCCTACGCACGAGTCCCAACTTCAGAGGCAAACGAATAAGAGGCGAGGTTTGGTTTAAGAGGCGAGGCTTAGAAACTAGCTAATGATCGAAGGGGTATGATAGTTGATTTTCAGACTGAGGAGTAGGAATGCATACAAGGGGGTTATATACAGGCGAGGGTACGAGTCAGGGGCGAACATATTAGTGGAGGTCAGGACGAGGTCAGGAGGCTGAGGTCAGGGCGAGGTAATATACGAATGATGCGTGATGGAGCGGAATCAGTATTGACAGGCTCTGGTTCGTCCTAAGGGTCAAAAGTTCAGATAAAATTATGCAGGACACCACAGGCAATGACAATCTTGGCTTGCATTAGCATCGGGTATTTGTTCACCTCACATAGGGTCTTGAATTGTTTCTTGGCTACTCCAAAGGTCCATTCAATAACATTTCAGGCTTGAGAATGTCGAAGGTTGAAGAGTTCTTTGTATGTTTTGGGTCTAATATCATGATTAGTTGCTGTCTTTTGAAGGTAATATGGAAGTACCTCAAACCGCTGGTCTCCCATTCTCAAAGGTGATATCGAACACCACGGAATGGCACCAATAGCGTGTCACATATTGCATAGCCTGCATCAGCCAGATAGTATCTCCCATGAGGTATTTTCAAACCATGGATCCGTGCATCTTGGAAGACACCACCATTGGAGGCACTGCCTTCCCATCCACTCAAAATGTAGCAAAACTGCATGTCGAATGTCGATGCAACTAGGACAGAGCTCGGAAACCGCGGGGGCACACACGTATGCGGTGGGGTGAGGGGCGCAGAGGTGCTGGGGTGGGCGAGCTGGTGTAGGAGGACAGGGTGGTGGGGAAGCGGGCGGCGGCGGGTGCGGGTGCGGGTGCGGGTGCAGGTATGGGTGCAGATGCAGGTGCAGGTGCGGGTGCAGGTGCGGGTGCAGGTGCGGGTGCAGGTGCGGGTGCGGGTGCAGGGACGGGTTGGGCAGTGACGCGAAGGACGCGGGGGCGGAGGTGGGCGAGCTGGTGTAGGAGGACGGGGTGGTGGGGAAGCGCGCGGCGGCGGGTGGGGGTGCAGGTACGGGCACAGGTGCGGGGACAGGTTGGGCGATGATGCGAAGGACGCGGGGGGCGCACGCGTACGCGGCGGGGTGAGGGGCGCGGAGGTGCTGGGGTGGGCGAGCTGGTGCAGGAGGACGGGGTGGTGGGGGAACGGGTGGCGGCGGGTGCGGGTGCAGGTACGCATGCCCTGGGACACGAATGTGCCTGGGCTGTGGCGCTCTGCGGGAGTCGAGTGGTCAGACACCCTGGTATGAGGAATACGGGCCGGGATACTCACAGAAGTTGGCCACTGGGGTTATGGGGGAGTTGACAGGGAGCTGCTGGTACTTGACGGCGAGCCTGTGGAGCTAAGCGAAAAGGCGCGATTGAAGAACAGGGTCAGTGGATGCTTTGAAGCCTGGGGCAAGTTCATATGGAAGACGAGTGCCGAACCAAGAGAGGCTGAAGTGTCTGTGGTGCGTGGTGTTGTCGATGGTGCAGCACGGCAAGCCGCCTATTATGAATCGGCATAACCCGACCAAGTTCGACTTGCCTTACCAACAATCGGAAATAACAAAAATAAAAGACAGCCCACCAAGTCAACACGAGCAACGAAAAAGGTCAAAGAACCTCCAGAGGAACTGTTACCTGACATAGCGGGAATTCAGGGCAAAGGTCGGTTTATATATAATGATGCTATTTCAAGCTCACCAGTTATTTAGAATCTGTTCAAACTACTAGCACTTTTCGACCGAAACATCAGGCGGCAAAAAAAGTACCTTTTGAAGACTTAGAATCTGACTCAGGGTCTTCATATGAGGAAGAGACCCAGCCGGCTCAAAGTGCATCCGAGTCCGAAGCCGAGCCCAATGACCCTAATCGAGACTCAGAGTCTGAAGAGTTAGTAGAGGTGGCAGTTCCCAAACAGGTAAAGGATATTGATGAACCTGGTATGCCATCATATTTTTCATTTATAATTTGATGCTCATTTCACGGCCTAGTAATTATCTTGCATGTTCCGGACGGCACTGAAGCCGAAGGGTTTGTTGAGCGTGTGAAACTTCCTGCCA
Source organism: Gautieria morchelliformis (assembly GCA_015179125.1). Classification (NCBI taxonomy): domain Eukaryota; kingdom Fungi; phylum Basidiomycota; class Agaricomycetes; order Gomphales; family Gomphaceae; genus Gautieria; species Gautieria morchelliformis. Next base: position 17,347 of record WHVA01000882.1, read on the forward strand.
ATGTCAGTTACAAGAAGGTCGAGGAACGTATCTTCAAAGCAATAGGGTGCTATCAAACAGTGAAAAAGATGCCGCACCTAGCTTACCGGCTCAAAGGCGTGCGAGATACACACCTTTCGAAACTGGCAAAAGAAGAGGACTGGGACAACCTCAAGGATGATGTGAAGGGCGCTCAGGCAAGGAAGAAAAAGGGCGATGCCAGTGGCGTGGAAGTAGACATCGTTCTGGATGAAAGTGTACATGTGCGTGTGACTTCGCATGGCAGCCGCATCTGATATTATAAGAATTATAGTACATTGCATCGCTTCGGCATACACTTTTCAGGAAAAGGGACAAAACTGTGACGAATGCAGCTGGCAGGGGCAAAAAGAAGAAAGCTCGTATTCAGGACTTGAATGCCGATTCTGACACTGAAGGCTCTGAGATTGAAGAGCATGGCCTACCGACAAAACGGGAAAGGGATTTCATGGAGGCGTTGAAGGCAGAGTATTAAAACTGTGGCAAACCGGCATGTGCTTCAAAAGTCTGCAAACTGAATAAGAACGGAGAGCACACACATTTATCATGGTGCCAACTCCAGTCCTGGGTAACAGCCTTGGTGAGTACAACCTTTGCATTTATATTTATTACTCGCTGCTAATAATGCGAATTTAGGTTTCTAACATTCACGGGGTCACTCTGAAAGTTCCTCCAAACAACGCTCACTTCGAAGATTTCCATTATTGCAAAGACTCCATTCAAAAAGAGAAGACCGATGAAGGGTCAACGGCGAACCTGCCCGGCGCTGCATTGGGTCTTCAAGGATCATTTCCTATGATGATGTTCGCACCAATTGACTATCGAATGTTTGCTCAGAACATGGTCCTGAACCACCCTGTTACTCCAGTCAATCCTGACAAGAGACCGGAACAGTTGACCCCTGCGACTCCCGGTGACATCGCTTACCCAAGCATTGAAGAGTTTCTTGACGATGTCCGTAATTGGCCTGAGGCTAGGGGGCAGAACATTGACGAATTAAAAGGTAAATTTGAAGCAAACAACGTTTACTTCCTAAATGAACTGAAGGAGGTGACGGCTGATGTGCTCATGGCCAACATCGGGATGTCATGGGGTGACGCGAATTTCATCAAAGGAGCGGCTAGAAAGGCTATAAGGAAGCTTGCTAAGAAGGTGTGAGAGGGAGGGAGGCAATCAGAATTATGCCAGTAGGACACAATAATTTGATTTACTATATACATCAAAAAGAACAATTTAGAGAATTATGGATATTTGAGATCGGCGGCCTTAGTACCGTCTGAGGCAGCGCACGGCACATTATTGGTATTTAACCTTGAGGCCGCTACCACCAACACACCGCAAGAATGTAGATGGTTCACTTGTCACGTGACTTGTCCGCATGTTGACAACAGCTCTGCCTCTCAGACTGGCACAACATAGTTCTTTACTTGTTGTCTGCCTCTAATTCTCGATATGTGTTATTCGAGATGCCATCAACACCGCCCCAATCTCTCAAGCTTCTGTTGATGACGAGCACACCATATAGCGTCAGTTCCAGTAAATCTCATGAATCACACATTCGGACCCATAATGATTTGAAAAAGCTGATGAAGGGCGAGTTCTCCGGTGCGATATTTGAGAGTAATTCTCTGCTTGAAGAGCGCTGTCGGGCGGATCAAAAAATTGTCGATGCTGTCCTATCCAAACTGAAACCTGGTGTGTTCTGGGACAGCCCAACTGACACTTTCAAGGAATGGCCCAGCCGCACTGGTCCAGAAAGCGCTCATTATGCGCCGTTGGAGTGGTTACTCAACCAGATTCTGTCCATCTCCTCCCAAAAGCTGCCAAATGGCAATATCCACCGAGGTCTTCAGTTTTACGTGTACGGTCGGGAAATGGCTGAAGGACTTGACACAGACTCCCCCCTAAAGCCAGACCTTGTTGGTTGTCAGTCTGTTGGTAGAGCCGAGGCTCGAAGCCGAAGCTCTCATGGAACGAGGCTGAAATTTGCGTAGAGGTGAAGAATAACTGGCCTGGTTTGATCCTGCAGTCAAGCACGTACGCGCGCTGTATGTTCACACACCGATTGGATAGACTCTTCGTCACTGTTATCCATTTCAACAACGCAACGATGGGGGTGCGCTTCGGATTTTATTCTCGCATGGGTCTGGTTGTTACACCGGAACTTGACCTCTCGAAGGAGGGAGGCTTTAAAGGATTTGTCCACGGAGTGGTTGGGATTAATTGTTGGACCGACACAAACCACGCTGGAATCGATACTACTCGTACCATCACAGACATTGTGATTCCCAAGAGGGGTATATTCAAGATTTCGAAAACACTTTGTGACCGACGTTGCGTTCGCGGACGAGCAACGCGTGTGTATCTTTTGGTCAAGAAGGGTGCGTTTTGACGTTTAGAGATCTGGGCCAGTAGTTAACAATTGGGTTTGAAGGTGCAACCGCCACCGATGGTTCTCCCGCTCAACCTTCGTCCACTCACCGGTATAACTTACGAAGTCACCAACCCCTGCGTTCTCAGCCTGGAAAAGAGACTGACGGTCGAGAACCCTTGAGGTTGAAGGGAGGCATATCTTTTCTCTTGCCGGACACTGTCATTCTGAAAGATTCATGGCCATTGAAAACCCATAACGAAGAAGGCACAATGTTTGGAGCGTTATCGGGCGGATTTGGACTGCCAGACATCCTTGTCTCATACCCTGTCGAGGACGGAATGGATAAGCTCATACCTGATGACGCAACGTATTGGCCCATGTGTGCGCCAGAGCCATACGCTGGGGTTAGGCCTGACGAACGAATACATATGCGATCTGTTTTTGAGACCCGAGGGACGTCACTGCGAACTGCACAAAGTCCTCGATTGCTCGTACGTTGCATAGTGCACGCCATGTTGGGTATGTGAATGAAGAGGGCATCGGACATGATTTACCTATAATGGTGATTGACAGGGCATTTTGGGCTGTTTAAGAACGGCTGGTTGCACTGCAACGTAAGCGTCGGGAACGTCATGCTGATGGATGAAGCTGAGTGGCCGCCTGTGGCAGAGTACGTACCATCTTTCACATCAGTCCTTTTGTTTTTTTATGTTTGCTTCAGTTTTGCCGTGACTTGAGAAGTTACTAGATGTGTGGGATTCATATGCGATGGGGACCAGGCGATTAGTTGGATGGATCAGAAGTGGGAATTAGCAAAGCATCGCTCGGTGGGTCTTTAGTTGTTGTGTGCAGCTTGTGATTTACATGGTTCTAGGGTACGCTGCCTTTCATTTCTCAGGCGCTGATTGTTGCTTGGGACTCTGGAACACAAGTTGTGCACCAAGTAATTGATGACCTGGAGTCGTTTATATGGGTTTATTTTGGTCGATTCTGGATATTCTGGAGACCAAGGGGGCAACTCGGGCGACTAGAACAGAATTACCGTCAAACGATGCTCTCTGACAAGTTACCTGTGTTACAAGCTAGGGAAGTTTCCTTGATATGTTAAAGCAACAGGATGCCGCGAAAAACATCTCCACGGGCTTCAAGCCATTCTCCAAACTCTTGATTCAATGGTTTTCTCGGAGACTGCTCTGGAATGGCTGACACCAGACTTCGTTAATGTGAATGCCGATGAGTACACTTTACAGGCCACCAAGCCATACAGGCAGTATGTAACGATTGGGCTTGAATCTCTTTCAGACCTGCCAGAGAGTTGGGATTATGTTAATGAGGGGGAAATGACAGGTGAAGAGAGAGGATGAGCTGGGAAAGACCGCATGTAACGCATGACATATAATATTATGAGATCCTGTAGCCACTGTAGGAAGAGCGGGCACTTACAATGAGTACTTTTTGCACTACTAAGTGTTGTTTACCAATATCATCTATCACATTGCAGATAATTTTCAACATTCTGACAACAAAAAATTACATTACAGTGTAGTACAACTGCACTACAGATAGCCACAGTCCTTCATCCACCCTCGTGCATGTCTGCTTGTAATCCGATCCAGTGCCTCGTAGAGAAACATGAATAGCTCAGCCCTCTCCTTACTTGCAACACATGCACGGAACTCGGCACCATGACGTCTGAGGTGAGCTTTGATGAAGGAGAATGATTCTTCAATCGGGTTGAGATTGGGTGAGTACGGCGGAAGATACATCAGTTTGATTCTCTGCAAATGCAAGATTAGACACTAGTGAAAACAGTTTATAATGGTAAAAACCGTTGGGCACATAAGAATGAGACCTCAGGTATGTGGTGAATGGCGCAGTTATCCATAACAAGAACACTCTGTGGGCCGGGTAAGGGTTCATTACCTCTAAAAGGCCCTTCAGAAACCCAAGGAACTCTGGACCGTCGTATGCCCCTAATTTGATATGGCTATAGATGATTCCATCTTGGTGAGAGCGCCAGAAGGATGAAAATCTGAGTGGATATTAGTGATACAATAATGGAGGCCCATGCATAAATCGTTACCTTTCGCCCCTTTGGAAACGTGCTCGCACTCGAGGCCTACATCCCTTGTAAGCCCATCCCATTAGTCTATACGTTGTGCGAAGGTCAATTGCGCTTTCATCTGTGAAAACCAAACGGTCCGGTGGTTCACTACCAATACGAAACTGGAAAGCAGTCCGCGAGGCTTCACAGCGCTCTGCGGCTGCCCTGAAAGCTGGATTGGAGACAAATATAAAGGTTGTCATTCTTCGAGGATTTAATGACTCACTTTCTTTCTTTGCAAGCCAAGATGTCGAAGCGTCCTCCAGACAGTTGATATACTTACTAAAATACCATGCTGCACCTCTAGCTCTTCGACAAGCTCATCGAGGTAAAGATCGGGCGAGCGTTCAAGAAGCGCAAGAAGAAACTGTTATAAAATAAAATAAGCTACAGCTAAACACAGACATGAATTACTTACTTCACTCTGAGCTGAGGTCATTTTTGACCCATGAGATAGCCGCTTTGGCTCTGCCACGACTCTCCAACATCCCGCCAGAGTTTGATTGTGCGTTGAACTACACGTAGTGACATATCGAGGTCAATTGCAATATCGGTTGATTTCTTGTTGAGCTTGAATTTTTGGTGTATAACGCGATCCCGCAGATCCTTGCTGTACATGTGACGAACAGGTTTAGGGTTGCCAGGGCGAGGCATATGAGCGATGGTGTGGGTAGTACATACAAGGAGAACGGAAGTTCCCGAAACACACACCCTGACCAAGAATTCTATGACATGAATCGTGCGACAGCATTTGCACCCTTACTCCCAATGCTGAACCCCAACTCAAGTGTAATTTTCAGGTGTCGAATGGCCACTATCCCGTTTTTATTGGTGAGTTTGCTACTTATGCTTACTTTACATCCTCGCTGAAAGGGCTGTCACGTCCCAACTACAAGTCCACCATTGTGACTTGAAGCGCCCCTTCTACTCGTACAAGCACGAGCAGTTCCTTCCTGTCGTCCACCCGCACCCCAACCGACCGCGGCTCCATCACTCCTACCGTCAACACCCTCCGATGACCACGCCACGTCCCGGCCTCCACGCGCTACCGCAACACCAACCGCGGCGACGCCCTCGCACGCCTCGAGGGCCGCCAGCCCAGTCGTGTCACGTCCGCGCTCCCGTCCCTCTACCGGCTGCCGTTTGGGCCGGTATCCCCCATGTCCCCTGCGTGGAGTCCCCTGGGTGTCAAGGTGTGTCGACGCCCCGCACCCTGCTAACCGTATGCCCAGTCTCCTCACGATGAGCTCCGTGTCGTCCGTGCTGCAATCGCACCCGCACCTGCACCCGTACCTGCACCGCACCCGCACCTGCACCTGCACGCCCGCACCCCACCCCGCCGCCCGCTCCCCCACCACCCCGTCCTCCTACACCAGCTCGCCCACCCCAGCACCTCCGCGCCCTCACCCCACCGCATACGTGTGCGCCCGCGGTTTCCGAGCTCAAGAACGTGTCAGGATCGGCGAAGTTGCCTTATGGTGCATTGGCACTCGGTGCGGAAGGGATCAAAGATTTCGGGGCTTATGCTACACAGGAGGAAATCCGACATCGAGAATGAACGCCTACCGTCAGATCTCACTGATCCAATGTCAGAAGAAGCTAAGCCCTTCCTCTCCAATCCTATGACACCCTCTTCTGGAGATTCTCCTGTAGTGGGTTCTCACCATTAGTACAAAGTAGCAAACAAAATTAAAACCTGCATTGAACTACATACAGTAAGCTAAGCTTGACATTGTTCCCCCCTCAGCACCCAAAATGCAAAATAAAAAATGCTTGTTTTATTCGGATTTTTTAGTTCTATGCCCTAGCTATGGTCCACATAGCTTCAGATATGAAATTTCAAGCGAATCGGAGCGATATCAAGCAAGATATCGTTGTTGAAGTTTGCGCCTAAAACG
>WHVA01000883.1:0-23581 GCA_015179125.1 Gautieria morchelliformis
GAATGTGACATGTGACAGAATGTGATGGAAGGTTATGGAAACTCATGGAAGGAAATAGAAACTTGTGGAAGGAAATGCGTGAACCCTGACACCAGGGCATCAAGGGGTGGAAGGGAACGAGAGGGCAGATGAGGAAGCGAAGAAAGCGGTGAAGGGAGCAACCAGCAAGGAGTGAGACATACTGATCGAGTGCCGGGGAACACTCCCGATAAGCAGAACAGCCGAGATCCAGAGACACAATGCTGAGCTAAAGCTGGAAGCATGAAGGATGTTTGCTAAGTCACCCAGAGCTCGTTTCACGCATGAGATTGACCCTACAATGCTGTCAGCAGCATTCGCAAAAATCACAAAGAACATGCTGTGTAAACACACGAGTCTACTTGTGCAACTCAGAACGGGACACGTCGCACTGAACGGGCACCTCTACAAAATAGACAAAAAGGACTTGCCCATCTGCCCGGCATGCAGGAACACGAATGAGACTGTACACCACTATTTGTTTCGATGCCTGGCCTACAATGAACAGAGGAAGGTACTGAAGAAAAAGCTCGGGAGAGGGGCGGACACCATCAGGACACTGTTGGGAGGGCACAAAGCCATGGGGCATTTGTTCAGATATATACATGACACTGGTCGGTTTAAAGAACAGTACGGGGATACCTTGCTCCCAGTGGAAGAGAAGAGTGGCTGAAGGGAATGAGCAAGTGATAGGAAGGGACACGAAGAGCGCGAGAACACACACATCTCGCCAACACAGGCACGGACACGCTCAGGGCTCTTCCCAATGAGTACAAGTGGAGATAGAGGTCTAAAGGCGAGAAGGGATACGCGGGAAGGAATTTGTATCAACCATCTTACATAGGGTGATGCCCCAAAAGACGTTAAATTGGATAATAATAATAATAAACTGCCGATGGCCAGGTTGCCCCAGCAAGAGTAGAATCCAGGACATAATTTGTGTACAAGCTTGTATGTATTTGGGCAATGAAATTCTAGAATGGCAGCAAGACAATGCCTGAGTGTTGAGCTTCATGTGTGACCGTGGGACTACTGCTTGAGTTTCGAGAGCAACCAATATGGATGGGAATTAGGTAAAGCCAAAGCATGATGGCCAAGGGAAATCAGAGATCAGTCCAGAGGTAAAAATTTACCTCAGTGGTGTTGTGGGCAATGATATATTAGCAACTCCTGTATGACTGTTTTTACTAGACAAAAATTAAACTGAAATTGAAATCACTTAAGTAATCTCCAATGATATTTGGCAATGATCTATCATTTTCTATGATTTGCTATGATTTGCTGTGATTTGCTGTGATCTGCCACGACCACCTGTGATTTGCCATCCATGACTAGCTGTAAGTTGCCCTAATTGGCTATGATACTCCCTGGTTCTGCAGGATTGGGGATGATTTTGTAGTAAAATTTTATACCCTACATGACATCCTAGGATAATGTGAGATTTGCTAGAATCATCTGAGATTTCATGCAACCCTTCAAGAAATTATCATAAGTGATTCTATTTGATTTTGAGAAATATTCAAGGATTGATGTAAGTAGGGCAAATCACATGGGATGTTCTAGTATCTTCACAAATTCTTGGGTATTGGCTGGGATCTCAGATGATCTTGCCTATGTCAATATCATGACAAATCAGGTGTTATCATTCATTGTGGAATGATTTGAAAGTATCCCATGGGATTGTAAAATTTCATGGAATCTCATACCATCCCTTGTGATTTTATAGTATTATGAACAATTATACATGATTACCGGTAACCTCATTCTTCAACCAAGAATATGATTTTGGAGAACAAACAAAGGATAAAAACTTGATTTTCAGGAACTTTCAGAATCTAACAATTACTGATCGTTCTGGATCTCACCTAGCAGTCCATCACTAGTGTATGAAAATTTTCAGCTCTTACTCCTCATCCCATACTATAAGCATTCAACTCTACATGCCCTCACACTATTTCACACCTAGTCTTGCTCTGTTAAAGCCCACACTTTGCTTTCTAGCACACCACTTATTTTAACCTCTGACAGTACCAAGACATGTCATATGGCGCATGCAGCACATGTGCTCAGTGTTCACAATATTCACCTCTCCAACCAGTCTGTCATATACATTACTCTCTTTGACCTCTCTTGTTTACAATAAGATATTTCCTCTAGGCAGTAGATTATCCAAGTTTACATTGCCTCTGTGGCTGCCTGCCTACTGTTCATATTCTTCTTGATACTCTTACACCCGTTTGCAGTACCTAAGGCGCGTGTCGGATTTGCTTCCGTTTTAGCGCGCAAACTTCAAACAACGATATCTTGCTTGATATCGCTCCGATTCGCTTGAAATTTCATATCTGAAGCTATGTGGACCATAGCTAGGGCATAGAACTAAAAAATCCGAATAAAACAAGCATTTTTTATTTTGCATTTTGGGTGCTGAGGGGGGAACAATGTCAAGCTTAGCTTACTGTATGTAGTTCAATGCAGGTTTTAATTTTGTTTGCTACTTTGTACTAATGGTGAGAACCCACTACAGGAGAATCTCCAGAAGAGGGTGTCATAGGATTGGAGAGGAAGGGCTTAGCTTCTTCTGACATTGGATCAGTGAGATCTGACGGTAGGCGTTCATTCTCGATGTCGGATTTCCTCCTGTGTAGCATAAGCCCCGAAATCTTTGATCCCTTCCGCACCGAGTGCCAATGCACCATAAGGCAACTTCGCTGATCCTGACATGTTCTTGAGCTCGGAAACCGCGGGGGCGCACACGTATGCGGTGGGGTGAGGGGTGTGGAGGTGCTGGGGTGGGCGAGCTGGTATAGGAGGACGGGGTGGTGGGGGAGCGGGCGGCGGCGGGTGCGGGTGCAGGTGCAGGTGCGGGTGCGATTGCAGCACGGACGACACAGAGCTCATCGTGAGGAGACTGGGCATACGGTTAGCAGGGTGCGGGGGTGTCGACACACGTTGACACCCAGGGGACTCCACGCAGGGGACATGGGGGATACCGGCCCAAATGGCAGCCGGTAGAGGGACGGGAGTGTGGACGTGACACGACTGGGCTGGCGGCCCTCGAAGCGTGCGAGGGCGTCGCTGCGGTTGGTGTTGCGGTAGCGCGTGGAGGCGCGGGACGTGGCGGTGGTCATCGCGAGGGTGTTGATGGTAGGAGTGATGGAGCCGCGGTCGGTTGGGGTGCGGGTGGACGACAGGAAGGAACTGCTCGTGCTTGTATGAGTAGAAGGGGCGCTTCAAGTCACAATGGTGGACTTGTAGTTGGGACGCGTGACAGCCCTTTCAGCGAGGATGTAAAGTAAGCATAAATAGCAAACTCACCAATAAAAACGGGATAGTGGCCATTCGACACCTGAAAATTACACTTGAGTTGGGGTTCAGCATTGGGAGTAAGGGTGAAAATGCTGTCGCACGATTCATGTCATAGAATTCTTGGTCAGGGTGTGTGTTTCGGGAACTTCCGTTCTCCTTGTATGTACTACCCACACCATCGCTCATATGCCTCGCCCTGGCAACCCTAAACCTGTTCGTCACATGTACAGCAAGGATCTGCGGGATCGCGTTATACATCAAAAATTCAAGCTCAACAAGAAATCAACCGATATTGCAATTGACCTCGATATGTCACTATGTGTAGTTCAACGCACAATCAAACTCTGGAGGGATGTTGGAGACGTCGTGGCAGAGCCAAAGCGGCTATCTCATGGGTCAAAAATGACCTCAGCTCAGAGTGAAGTAAGTAATTCATGTCTGTGTTTAGCTGTAGCTTATTTTATTTTATAACAGTTTCTTCTTGCGCTTCTTGAACGCTCGCCCGATCTTTACCTCGATGAGCTTGTCGAAGAGCTAGAGGTGCAGCATGGTATTTTAGTAAGTATATCAACTGTCTGGAGGACGCTTCGACATCTTGGCTTGCAAAGAAAGAAAGTGAGTTATTAAATCCTTGAAGAGTGACAACCTTTATATTTGTCTCCAACCCAGCTTTCACGGGCAGCCGCAGAGCACTGTGAAGCCTCGCGGACTGCTTTCCAGTTTCGTATTGGTAGTGAACCACCGGACCTTTTGGTTTTCACAGATGAAAGCGCAATTGACCTTCGCACAACGTATAGACTAATGGGATGGGCTTACAAGGGATGTAGGCCTCGAGTGCGAGCACGTTTCCAAAGGGGCGAAAGGTAACGATTTGTGCATGGGCCTCCATTATTGTATCGCTAATATCCACTCAGATTTTCAATCCTTCCGGCGCTCTCACAAGATGGAATCATCTATAGCCATATCAAATTAGGGGCATACGACGGTCCAGAGTTCCTTGGGTTTCTGAAGGGCCTTTTAGAGGTAATGAACCCTTACCCGGCACCACAGAGCGTTCTTGTTATGGATAACTGCGCCATTCACCACATACCTGAGGTCTCACTCTTATGTGCCCAAAGGTTTTTACCATTATAAACTGTTTTCACTAGTGTCTAATCTTGCATTTGCAGAGGAATCAAACTGATGTATCTTCCGCCGTACTCGCCCGATCTCAACCCGATCGAAGAATCATTCTCCTTCATCAAAGCTCACCTCAGACGTCATGGTGCCGAGTTCCGTGCATGTGTTGCAAGTAAGGAGAGGGCTGAGCTATTCATGTTTCTCTATGAGGCACTGGATCGGATTACACGCAGACATGCGCGAGGGTGGATGAAGGACTGTGGCTATCTGTAGTGCAGTTGTACTACTGTAATGTAATTTTTTTGTTGTCAGAATGTTGAAAATTATCTGCAATGTGATGGATGATATTGGTAAACAACACTTAGTAGTGCAAAAAGTACTCATTGGCCAATTACGTGCGTCGAGTATCGTAGTATTGTGATAATTCCTACAGTGGCTACAGGATCTCATAATATTATATGCGTTACATGCGGTCTTTCCCAGCTCATCCTCTCTCTTCACCTGTCATTTCCCCCTCCTCGACTCTCTCTTCACCTGTCATTTCCCCCTCATTAACATAATCCCAACTCTCTGGCAGGTCTGAAAGAGATTCAAGCCCAATCATTACATACTGCTTGTATGGCTTGGTGGCCTGTAAAGTGTACTCATCGGCGTTCACCTTAACGAAGTCTGGTGTCAGCCATTCCAGAGCAGTCTCCCGAGAAAGCGTTAACCATTGAATCAAGAGTTCAGAGAATGGCTTGAAGCCCTTGGAGAAGTTTTTCGCGGCATCCTGTTGCTTTAACCTATCAAGGAAACTTCCCCTAGCTTGTAACACAGGTAACTCGTCGGAGAGCATCGTTTGACGGTAATTCTGTTCTAGTCGCCCGAGTGCCCCCTTGGTCTCCAGAATCTCCAGAATCGACCAAAGTAAAACCCATATAAACGACTCCAGGTCATCAATTACTTGGTGCACAACTTGCGTTCCAGAGTCCCAAGCAACAATCAGCGCCTGAGACATGAAAGGCAGCGTACCCTAGAACCATGTAAATCACAAGCCGCACACAGCAACTAAAGACCCACCGAGCGATGCTTTGCTAATTCCCGCTTCTGATCCATCCAACGAATCGCCTGGTCCCCATCGCATATGAATCCCACACATCTAGTAACTTCTTGAGTCACGGCAAAACTGAAGCAAACATAAAAAAATGAAAGGACTGATGTGAAAGACGGTACGTACTCTGCCACAGGCAGCCGCTCAGCTTCATCCATCAGCATGACGTTCCCGACGCTTACGTCGCGGTGCAACCAGCCATTCTTAAACAGCCCAAAATGCCCTGTCGATCACCATTATAGGTAAATCATGTCCGATGCCCCCTTCGTTCACATACCCAACATGGTGTGCACTATGCAACGCATGAGCAATCGAGGACTTTGTGCAGCTCGCAGTGACGTCCCTCGGGTCTCAAAAACAGATCGCATATGTATTCGTTCGTCAGGCCTAACCCCGGCGTATGGCTCTGGCGCACACACGGGCCAATACGTTGCGTCATCAGGTATGAGCTTATCCATTCCGTCCTCGACAGGGTATGAGACAAGGATGTCTGGCAGTCCAAATCCGCCCGATAACGCTCCAAACATTGTGCCTTCTTCGTTATGGGTTTTCAATGGCCATGAATCTTTCAGAATGACAGTGTCCGGCAAGAGAAAAGATATGCCTCCCTCAACCTCAAGGGTTCTCGACTGTCAGTCTCTTTTCCAGGCTGAGAACGTGGGGGTTGGTGACTTCGTAAGTTATACCGGTGAGTGGACAAAGGTTGAGCGGGAGAACCATCGGTGGCGGTTGCATCTTCAAACCCAATTGTTAACTACTGGCCCAGATCTCTAAACGTCAAAATGCACCCTTCTTGACCAAAAGATACACACGCGTTGCTCGTCCGCGAACGCAACATCGGTCACAAAGTGTTTTCAAAATCTTGAATATACCCCTCTCGGGAATCGCAATGTCTGTGATGGTATGAGTAGTATCGATTCCAGCGTGGTTTGTGTCGGTCCAAGAATTAATCCCAACCACTCCGCGGACAAATCCTTTAAAGCCTCCCTCCTTCGAGAGGTCAAGTTCCGGCGTAACAACCAGACCCATGCGAGAATAAAATCCGAAGCGCACCCCCATCGTTGCGTTGTTGAAATGGATAACAGTGACAAGAGTCTATCCAATCGGTGTGTGAACATACAGCGCGCGTACGTGCTTGACTGCAGGATCAAACCAGGCCAGTTATTCTTCACCTCTACGCAAATTTCAGCCTCGTTCCATGAGAACTTCGGCTTCGAGCCTCGGCTCTCACCAACAGACTGACAACCAACAAGGTCTGGTTTTAGGGGGGAGTCTGTGTCAAGTCCTTCAGCCATTTCCCGACCGTTCATGTAAAACTGAAGACCTCGGTGGATATTGCCATTCGGCAGCTTTTGGGAGGAGATGGACAGAATCTGGTTGAGTAACCACTCCAACGGCGCATAATGAGCGCTTTCTGGACCAGTGCGGCTGGGCCATTCCTTGAAAGTCTCGGTTGGGCTGTCCCAGAACACGCCAGGTTTCAGTTTGGATAGGACAGCGTCGACAATTTTTTGATCCGCCCGACAGCACTCTTCAAGCAGAGAATTACTCTCGAATATCGCACCGGAGAACTCGCCCTTCATCAGCTTTTTCAAATCATCCTGGGTCCGAATGTGTGATTCATGAGATTTACTGGAACTGGCGCTATATGGTGTACTCGTCATCAACGGAAGATTGAGAGATTGGGGCGGTGTTGATGGCATCTGGAATAACAAATATCGAGAATTAGAGGCAGACAACAAGTAAAGAACTATGTTGTGCGAGTCTGAGAGGCAGAGCTGTTGTCAACATGCGGACAAGTCACGTGACAAGTGAACCATCATTCTTGCGGTGTGTTGGTGGTAGCGGCCTCAAGGTTAAATACCAATAATGTGCCGTGCGCTGCCTCAGACGGTACTAAGGCCGCCGATCTCAAATATCCATAATTCTCTAAATTGTTCTTTTTGATGTATATAGTAAATCTAATTATTGTGTCCTACTGGCATAATTCTGCTTGCCTCCCTCTCACACCTTCTTAGCAAGCTTCCTTATAGCCTTTCTAGCCGCTCCTTTGAAGAAATTCGCGTCACCCCATGACATCCCGATGTTGGCCATGAGCACATCAGCCGTCACCTCCTTCAGTTCGTTTAGGAAGTAAACGTTGTTTGCTTCAAATTTACCTTTGAATTCGTCAATGTTCCGCCCCCTAGCCTCAGGCCAATTACGGACATCGTCAAGAAACTCTTCGATGCTTGGGTAAGCGATGTCACCGGGAGTCGCAGGGGTCAACTGTTCCGGTCTCTTGTCAGGATTGACTGGAGTAACAGGGCGGTTCAGGACCATGTTCTGAGCAAACATTCGATAGTCAATTGGTGGGAACATCATCATAGGAAATGATCCTTGAAGACCCAATGCAGCGCCGGGCAGGTTCGCCGTTGACCCTTCATCGGTCTTCTCTTTTTGAATAGAGTCTTTGCGATAATGGAAATCTTCGAAGTGAGCGTTGTTTGGAGGAACTTTCAGAGTGACCCCGTGAATGTTAGAAACCTAAATTCGCATTATTAGCAGCGAGTAATACATATAAATGCAAAGGTTGTACTCACCAAGGCTGTTACCCAGGACTGGAGTTGGCACCATGATAAATGCGTGTGCTCTCCGTTCTTATTCAGTTTGCAGACTTTTGAAGCACATGCCGGTTTGCCACAGTTTGAATACTCTGCCTTCAACGCCTCCATGAAATCCCTTTCCCGTTTTGTCGGTAGGCCATGCTCTTCGATCTCAGATCCTTCAGTGTCAGAATCGGCGTTCAAGTCCTGAATACGAGCTTTCTTCTTTTTGCCCCTGCCAGCTGCATTTGTCACAGTTTTGTCCCTTTTCCTGGAAAGTGTATGCAAGCGATGCGATGTACTATAATTCTTATAATATCAGATGCGGCTGCCATGCGAAGTCACATGCACACGTACACTTTCATCCAGAACGATGTCTACTTCCACACCACTGGCATCGCCCTTTTTCTTCCTTGCCTGAGCGCCCTTCACATCATCCTTGAGGTTGTCCCAGTCCTCTTCTTTTGCCAGTTTCGAAAGGTGTTTATCTTGCACACCTTTGAGCCGGTAAGCTAGGTGCGGCATCTTTTTCACTGTTTGATAGCACCCTATCGCTTTGAAGATATGTTCCTCGACCTTCTTGTAACTGACATTGGCAGGAAGCTTCACACGCTCAACAAACCCTTCGGCTTCAGTGCCGTCTGGAACACGCAAGATAATTACTAGGCCGTGAAATGAGCATCAAATTATAAATGAAAAATATGATGGCATACCAGGTTCATCAATATCCTTTACCTGTTTGGGAACTGCCACCTCTACTAACTCTTCAGACTCTGAGTCTCGATTAGGGTCGTTGGGCTCGGCTTCGGACTCGGATGCACTTTGAGCCGGCTGGGTCTCTTCCTCATATGAAGACCCTGACTCAGATTCTAAGTCTTCAAAAGTTACTTTTTTTGCCACCTGACGTTGCGGTCGAAAAGTGCTAGTAGTTTGAACAGATTCTAAATAACTGGTGAGCTTGAAATAGCATCATTATATATAAACCGACCTTTGCCCTGAATTCCCGCTATGTCAGGTAACAGTTCCTCTGGAGGTTCTTTGACCTTTTTCATTGCTCGTGTTGACTTGGTGGGGGCTGTCTTTTATTTTTGTTATTTCCCATTGTTGGTAAGGCAAGTTGAACTTGGTCGGGTTATGCCGATTCATAATAGGCAGCTTGCCGCGCTGCACCATCGACAACACCACGCACCACAGACACTTCAGCCTCTCTTGGTTCGGCACTCGTCTTCCATATGAACTTGCCCCGGGCTTCGAAGCATCCGCTGACCCTGTTCTTCAATCGCGCCTTTTCGCTTAGCTCCACAGGCTCGCCGTCAAGTACCAGCAGCTCCCTGTCAACTCCCCCATAACCCCAGTGGCCAACTTCCATGAGTATCCCGGCCTGTATTCCTCATACCAGGGTGTCTGACCATTCGACTCCCGCAGAGCGCCACGGCCCAGGCACATTCGTGTCCCAGGGCACGCGTACCTGCACCCGCACCCGCCGCCGCCCGTTCCCCCACCACCCCGTCCTCCTGCACCAGCTCGCCCACCCCAGCACCTCCGCGCCCCTCACTCCGCCGCGTACGCGTGCGCCCCCCGCGTCCTTCGCGTCGTCGCCCAACCCGTCCCCGCACCTGCGCCCGTACCTGCACCCGCACCCGCACCCGCACCCACCGCCGCCCGCTTCCCCACCACCCCGTCCTCCTACACCAGCTCGCCCACCTCCGCCCCCGCGTCCTTCGCGTTGCCGCCCAACCCGCACCCGCACCCGCACCTGCACCCACACCCACACCCGCACCCACACCTGCACCCGCACCCGCCGCCGCCCGCTCCCCCACCACCCCGTCCTCCTATACCAGCTCGCCCACCCCAGCACCTCCGCGCCCCTCACCCCACCGCATACGTGTGCGCCCCCGCGGTTTCCGAGCTCAAGAACGTGCCAGGATCGGCGAAGTTGCCTTATGGTGCATTGGCACTCGGTGCGGAAGGGATCAAAGATTTCGGGGCTTATGCTACACAGGAGGAAATCCGACATCGAGAATGAACGCCTACCGTCAGATCTCACTGATCCAATGTCAGAAGAAGCTAAGCCCTTCCTCTCCAATCCTATGACACCCTCTTCTGGAGATTCTCCTGTAGTGGGTTCTCACCATTAGTACAAAGTAGCAAACAAAATTAAAACCTGCATTGAACTACATACAGTAAGCTAAGCTTGACATTGTTCCCCCCTCAGCACCCAAAATGCAAAATAAAAAATGCTTGTTTTATTCGGATTTTTTAGTTCTATGCCCTAGCTATGGTCCACATAGCTTCAGATATGAAATTTCAAGCGAATCGGAGTGATATCAAGCAAGATATCGTTGTTCGAAGTTTGCGCGCTAAAATGGAAGCAAATCCGACGCGTGCCTTAGGTACTGCAAACGGGTGTAATACTCATTGATGTTGTTCCCTTAGGTGGATGTTCAGATTGACAATAATGTACATTTTTCTAGGATATGTTAGATATCTTTTAAAATATCATAACTGAATTCGTACTCTATCATTTTGAGCAATTTGTATATTTTGGATATCCTAAAAATTTTTGAATGTTCTGATATTTTAAAAATATGTTTGTATGTGCTGAAACATAATGTGTAAGATAACAGAGCAATTTCAGATAGGATTTGGATGACTATATGTTAAAAGTATATATGAAGTTTGTTAGATGTACAGTGATAGAGTGTAGAGGCAACTATGGACCATATGACTATATTGTAGAAGTATATATGAAGCGTGTTAGATGTATGATGACAGAATGGAGAAGCAAGTATGGACAATAACTCTACTATATTATTATACATGGTTGATAGATCTGATTAGAAGGTATAGTTAAATTAATATGCATGTATAGTAGGAAGATATATAACTATTGATGTTTAGACAATGGGGTATACACCCTTTCCTGGGGGAGCTGCAGACTATGAGATAGATTTTTAGGGTTAGGATTAAGCATCGTTTACAAATTCTGGCAACTGTCTCAATTGTGATATATTTTATGAAATATAGATAGATTAGCTATATATACATATATACGATAATTATAAACATCCATCTTACAGGATGCCAGGGTTTCCAACCTAATCAACTGGTATGATTCCATATTGACCTCTAGCTAGCTTAATCATATAATCATATTGTTTCTGTAATGCAGACTGAACAAATTACTGAGCAGTCACATTGTATATGTGGTCAGCTTCTCTCTGTACGTGTATGGGGAACCACATCTCCTAGTACTGGCAGGTAAGTTCCTAATTCACATCTATAATAGTTATTCAGACCAGACAAATATATATTTCAGGATGGCTTCTCATCAGCCACCATCATCTCTCCCACCATTTACACTTCCACAAGGACTGGTGACAGCAAATCCTATCCGTCCCTTTCAACAAGCTCAACTGGCTCAGCCTCAGGCTAGTCAAGGAAATGTAAATCAATGATGTGTAGTCAATGAAGCACATGCCCATTCAGACAATCCCTCTGCTGCACATCAAGGTCAAGGGGGTTCTCACACAAGAAATAATTCCCAGCGAGCAGTTAGACACACTTATGAAATTAACCACTCTTGGGCCCTGCAGCTACCAGATTCTCATCAGTTTTAGCCAAACACCGCTCTGATAGGCTGTCCTAAAACTGGATGCACTCGTCCTGCCAGTGTATTGCCACCATTTTCCATTGATCAGGGACATGTGTGGGTATTACCCAGAAATCACATTGCCCTGGTGGGATCTGGATATGTCTTGGGGCATGGGTGCTATGTTGAATTATGAAGACTGAATGTGGGGGATCTTGATCTGGGCCCTTGTCTAGGGGGGTGGCAGAGCTGAGGCTTGGCACCCTGCCTTGCATCGCCCAATTATTCTGAACCCCACACTTGGAGCTCACGTACTCACATGCAATACAAAGGTTCCAGGTACAGTATGGTATGGTAAGCAAGTCCATCCAAGACACCTCCCAGCATTCAGCCCATCATCATTGTTGTGAGGGCAACTCTCCCTAGACAGCAGACTCATGCGGTCTGGTAGAGAGGATCCAAAGATATGAATAAAAGCTACCTATATGACATACAACTCACCTGGTAGAGGAGGATCCAAAGAGGAAAGGCTAAGGACCTCCACAACCAGCAAACTACCTATATACCTTGCACCCCTGATCGAAGTCAGGGCTGCCAGCTCCACTCCTGACACACATCTGCACCTCTGCAGAAAGCCTCGCCAGCGGGGTTGCGTACAGATGAGGAGTTCGTGAGCTTCGTAGAGAGACTTGGAGAGAATAGAGAAGGGAATCCGCGACGGTTGTATGCACTAACACTTGTCATGACGCGTTTATTTCTCATATTCAGGCGCTCTGTTCTCCCATTTCTCACTCCATCTCCGTGTTCGCTCCGATCGCCGTTATCATGTTCGGCAACCGATTCTCGTCATTCGCGCCAATTCCCATAGCCACGCCGTCAAATGCACGATCAACGTCCTTGGACTGACTTGGCAGTCATCGCTGGGCCTATCACCTCCTCTGCTCGACCTTCTTCCGATGGTGTTCTTATAATCGGATTGTCATGACCTGTGTATTTCCTGCACCTTGTTACCCCATTTCCCCTTTCGCTACTCCTCTCCCATGTTCGCTCAGCTTCACCCTCATCCTCGACCTCTCCTCCTCTATTCTATCACTGTTCGCCCTTCCTCGCATTTCGCCGAACGACCTTTCACTACTCGCATCATTCGCCAGCAGGCACACCATCAAATTACGATCGACATCCCTACCCGGCATGATGGCTCATCAGTAACTCCATCGGCTTCTCGATCCAACCCCCTTTTGGTGTTCACATGAGCAGGGTGCGTTCGCGGGACGTCCTACCTGTAGGTCGTGTGGGATCAACCCAGTAGATGAAGAACCCGTGCAGGGCGGTGTATATGTGGGTCCCAAGACATGATTTCATACATAGGTGTCTTCACCACCTTCACCCTCCATCGTTTCATGTTCTCCCTCTTCTCTCATTCTATTGTATGTTTATTCATCTATGTTGTATCATGACTGTGCACCCCTAGCCAACCCTGACTCATGATGGCCTCTTTCCTATTCGCTGATGCCTCACGAGCATTCGCATAAGTAGTTTACACTCGCATGTATATTCCCCAGTTCAATTATCATACGTCGTCTATCTTGTGCAAACTTGACCTCGCTGTGATCATCGTCTTGAGCCTTCTCTTGGAGATTTCTATCTTCGACCAGCAAAGGACTTAGGCATCACTGGTGAGTTCTCATACTTCATCTTCGTTACCTTAGCCTTCGAACTCTTTTCTGTGCTGTTGGCGAAGGGACTGTCGAAACTTAGACAGCCCTTCCGTGATATCTTGCACGTTATGTCGTCAAGTGCCACGGCTATTTCACTACGACTGTAGATAGGGCGAGCCCCGTTCGGGTAACCCTCTTATCTCGTGAACATTCATCGGTTCACTTATTCGCTGAACGGCATACTTATTCGCACAAGTTATTCGGGCATTCGCTGTGTTCACTAATACACATATTAATGCCTAAAAACCAATCTTGACAACACTGCGCGCAGTGACAACAACTACTAATCACCGACTGACATCAACATCCAGTCACAAGCCTCATGTGCTAGAACAAGAGCACAACAATGGAGATTTACTGCCTGAGGATTTCTACATACACTGCTAGCTATTTAAGTGTCTGGAACGAGCCTATACTAAGCTAGGTACAAGAGGGGGTTTATGGAGTGACAAGTGCCGCCGGTGGGTGATGCACGCACTGGCGCCGGAGTGTGCCTATCATGTGGAGTTTAATGTATGCATTAGGAACAATCTGGTTGGCCCTGGAACCGGGCTCAGGGTTGAAGTCACCGGTTAGATGTGCACATGAGTGATAGCGCACATGCACATGATACACTGTGCCGGCAGTGAGTGTGTGCACATCCACATCCATGTCCTAGAATGTGCCGGGTAGTCGTTATGACTTGGTTAGTGGTACATATGAATGTAAAGTTCAATTCCCCTATTTATAACATGCAGCCCTTGCCTAACATGTTGGGTGCATTTATGCTCCTGCACCAAAATCAAGCCAAATAGATTCCACGATTTGTATTTCTTTTGGTTTTTGACCTGAAACCATGCTGCATTCATTCTATGATTTGTCAAATTTTTCTTTGATTTTTCAAAGCTGTATTATCACTTCTTTTCATGTTCTGTCCAACCGACCCTTTGTGGGTGGTTGTGGACAGGTTTCCTTTTTGAGCTGCAGCGGTTCATTGACGCGCTCCGTTCCATGGGCGCTAAAGGGCTGGCTGGTAGTACATGTGCATGAGACATATTTCCCCCCTCTCTCAGTGACAACTAAATTCACTGAGAGAGGCAAGTAAATTAGTCTTATTTCTCTTCGATTTGTTGACCCAGAAATCCTGTAGTGAATTGATTTCTAGGTAGTGTATAATATAATCACAGTGACAACTAAATTCACTGAGAGAGTGAATTGATTTCTAGTCTTCTTTTGAGCACCAAATCCAGTCCTACTGCCTATAATTCCTGTCCTCTACATAACAACCCATGACCTTGGCACCATTCCAGGATCATTCCTGAAGCCAAAGCTTTGGAAACTCAGCTGGGCCCTCGGGAAACAGGAAATAGGAAACAGAAAACATGAGATGAGAAAAAAATGAGTAGGAGTATGTATCTAGAGTCGTAGGTGTAGTGGTGTAACAGGGTGTTGGAATGCGTAGGCATCCACCAGGTGGGGCAGGCAGGCTTTGAGTATGTATGTTTAGTGTGCGTGTGGTTTCAGGCCAGGCATATAGTGGTGGTTCTTGTTAGTATTTGAAAATAATATCGAGAGTGATACGATTCAATCTCTGAATGTGAGACAAATCGAGTGGAATCAGAGATAGTAAGAATATCTGCACATATAACCATGTATATGTGTCTTATGATAAATGCTATCAAGATTTAACTAATGCAATATAGAGCAAATAAGATCAGATTTCTCTGCTGAAATGTAGTGTACAAGTCGTAGTATTTAACTACTGAAGAGAGCTCTTGGTGTTCTTGGAGGTGATGTGACTGGAACAAAGGATAGATGAAAAGGGAAACATCAAGGTTAAAGTCGACGTGTACATTTCGGTTAGGGGTTGAATTGTATCGATAAAAGGGGAATGCGGCACCATAGTAGGGTTGAATTATGTTGATAAAAGGAGCATATGGCATATGGGCAGGAATAGGGGAAGAGGTTCGAGATTTGTACAGGGCCGACCCATCGAGTCGCGTCCCTTGATCAGATCACATGATCATACGACGTGTAGGTCTTGGGACTGGGCTCGGCGTGCTTGTGCAGGGCGTATAGAGGTGTTCTGGACTGTGAAAGCACATGGTATGACTTTCTGCAACATCAGAGTAATCGGGTGTGTGGATTGGATAGGTTCGAACGAGTGTGTTGGAGTTCAGCAATCTCGGTGATGGGTTGGAGTGAGTGTATGCATGTGCGGGTGTGGGTAGTTGGCACGGGTTCAGTTTGATATCGACGAGTATACTGGTGAGGATAATGGTCTGATATGATGTTTCCTCAGTGTTTCTAACAGTGGTACCATGCAGGGTATGGGTGTAGCGTGTGCCTGTGTAAATAACTGATGTATCTACATGTACATTAGTTATTACGTAATCCCAGTGGGCCCCTTAGGGACCCACTGTATAGTTTATGCGTGGGAACCAGCTAGCGGTCCACATTGCATCTTACCCTTACACTGTCACTACGTAGCATCAGAATTCCACACATTGGTCAAGTTCTGTCGTGCTCTTGTGACCTAAGGCTTAAGATAGACATCTTTACACCTTTTTTGAACTATCCTGCGGTTGATCGCCACGTGACCAACCGATAGTGGATTCGAAGCAATCTTGAAAAAGATCGCTGCATCGACGACTAACAATCGTTGAGACCCTCCAGTAGACCTTCTACTGTCGGCTGCGAGCATGATGATTCCATGCAGTCGAAGACGGACACGAGCGACGAGCTCGAGGTCCACGCCCCAGGTGCAGCCCAGCGACACGACGGCTGACACTATCCTGGACCACGAGACCAGGACGATAGAAGACGGAGAGATTGTAGATCTCACCGCCCTCGTCCCCTCAGTAGAGGACGAGGAAAATCCCGACCACGTCTCGTCGAGCGTGGCCGAAGAAGAGACGACGCCGGGCAACGAACCAGCGCCGCCCCCCCATCTCTCTCTGCCCAAAGACAAAGGAAAGGGCAGAGAAGTCTCGCCGTCATCAGACGGTAGAGCAACAACGTCGAGGCGGGCACAAAGCCACGACTCAAACCGACGCTCACAAAGTAGAGCGACGACGATTGTCCCTGAAGGAGGACGACGGCAAAAGAGGCGAGCCCTGGATGATGGACAGGACTCGGAATACTCGAGCTCTAGTCACAAGAGCCCGAGGGCTCATGCCATCGACCACGAGACGGCAGAGGCCCTGAACAAACAGGTGCAGGCTGCACTGCACCGAAGTACGCTGACGCGCCACAAGCACGATCAGCTGGCATCGCAACTTGACAACGCCGCCGCCGCCCTAATGGCAATCGGCAAGGAACTCCACCAGGTGGAGGAGGTCAGGCTGCAAGACACAGCCACACTGGAGGACGTCCAGAAAGCACTCCGCCCACGCGGGGAACGCGACGCAACTCGTCCGAGCTCGCGACAGTCCGCAGCCAACGAACACAATCGCGACGTGGAAGACCCATGCCGAAAGGAGCGAGACAAGCAGTGAATGCCGCCGCCAGCCGTCCCGGTCGAACAGGACGTAAGGTTCGGGAACGAACCTCAGGAACAACCGGCTGCCCCAACGGACAGCCATAAAACGATCCAACAGATCGTTAGGGATCAGGTCGCCTCAGAGCCTGACTCTGAAACGACGACCGAGAGCTTAGAGCTCAAAGTCGCACACTGGAAGCGTAAGGAAGCCGCAGCCGCGTGCCGCCACACACGGGCACTCGAGCTATTAGCGAAGAACACTGAAGAGACAGTGGCCCACAGCCACACCACTCAGCTGCCCGACGAGCAGCTCACGCAAGCCGTACAAGACGCACGGCAAGCGCGCGCAGCCTACAACAGCAGGCTACGGATCTGCAATGCGGGACTGACCGGGGACACCAGGCACAAAACGCTCCCGATCCCGAGCCCGATCTGGGCCCGGGGCCCGTTAGGGCATATAACAGCCTGCCCGCGCGGCGTCACAACCGCGCGAGCAATCCATGGCCCCAACGGAAGGCCAGGGAACCCCTGACCAGGCCGACGTCGTACCAATGGAGCCGTACGATGGGATCACATGGATGATCCGCGTGGCGTTAGCAGACACCGCGGACACAGACCCGGAGAAGTCTGTGCTAGCGAAGGCCGGCGTAAAATTGGCCCACCCCGAGCCATATGCAGGGGGATCGGACCTCGAAGAGTTTGAAATCTTCGTGGCAGCCATCCTACGATGGCTAAAAATGAATTGCCTCCTAGGGCCAACCAGCATTGACACGCAGGTCGGCTATGTGGGCACTCGCCTCACCGGCGAAGCCCAGGAGTGGTTCCTTCGAAACGTGGAACGCTTCGATCGCCAGGTCCACGGCTGGACGCTGGAATCAGTGATGCAAGGCCTTCAAAAGAGGTTCCTGCACACACTGACATACCATCACGCATCGAATAAACTCGACGCGGTCATGCAAGGCATGAAAACCGTTCAGGAGATGCTGAACGAGCTCACGAAATACGCGGCACGTATGATACAGCCGCCAGACGAGTACACGTTCCGGAGACGGTTCATATCGGCGCTGCGCGAAACGCTGCGCAACGAGGTCCTCAAAAAGGGCTATAATGCCGAGAGCAGCTCAATAGAGCAACTCTTCGAGATGGCCCGGATGATCGAGGAGGCATCCCAATACAACATGGGGATGCGCCACGCAGAAAGCGCAGCAGCAACGGCAAGTGCTGCCCGGCTCACAGGGAGCAAGCCGTTGACACAAACAGGCCTGACCCGGCCCAGCCTGTTCGCGAGAAGCGGACCAGGGCTACGGCTACCGCCCTCATGCCCAACACAAGCTGGATGCCCGCCTGAAGCTAAACAGCCTCAAGCGTCAGGGTCGTCCCCACGACCTGCCCCACCGACGAAAATGTCGGGCCGGCCCAACGACAGGCCCAGCGGCAGCCAAAGCAACACCACATGCTTTGAATGCAGCCAACCTGGCCACAAGAAGGCAGAGTGCCCCCGGCTTAGGTCCGGTATGAGGACAGCGGCCGTGAGGCACGACAATGAAGCCGAGGATCCGGAAACGGATCTCGGTCAAAACTCTCTTCAACAAATTGACGAAGAGGGGGAGGGTGATCCCCAACCCAATGACACTCCGGACAACGGAGAGGCGCCCACTGAAGAATGGGACCCGGAGCCATCCCAATACTATGAATGGGACGAGGAGGTGGAAAATACCACCTACAGATCCAGCGCGATCAGATTCGCGCTGGAAGACGGGACCGCCATGAAGATTATGGCAGCACGCACATCGATCACGCCAGACAAGGCGGCCAAGCCAGTGTATCACCACCGAAGCAAACACAGGACGCGGCCAACGTGTCCACGCAGTGAGAACCGTACCCTATCGGGGTACTGGGAAATAAACGGCGTAAAAGCCCACTGCCTGCTAGATAGCGGCAGCGAAGGGGTACTGCTGTCCCCCGAGTTCACGCGAGCTACAGGGATGAAGACGTTCTCCCTGGAGCAACCAATCACGCTGCAGCTAGCCTGCATAGGCAGCCGTTCCACGATCAACTATGGAACGAACATGACCATCAAGTTTGGTTGTGGGACATACGACGAATACTTTGACGTAGCAAACGTCGAATATTACAACGCTATCTTAGGGACACCGTTCCTAAGGAGATTCGGCATAACCCTGGACTTCTCGAGCCCAGGGACGATTCGCAAGGGAAACGAGGTGATCACCACGGGCAAGGTCTCATTCGATGACGACGAATCGAAGAACGAGGACAAAGGGCCACGGGTGAGCATGATCACCCAGGCGCCGAAGCCGAACCTGGCTCATTGAAGCCAGGAGGACGAGTCGCGAGACAACTCGTCCTCAAACTCACCCTACAGCCGTAGGGAGAGACACTCTCACCTAACGGTGAAAGCAATGGGAAAGAGGAAAGCGGACCCGCGCGCCGCGGGACCTAATAGACGCCAACAGCGCCTAATGGCATCTAAGCCAACCACTACCATCATCCTCACGGATGATGACCTTCCTCGCCTCCGCGAGGAATGGATGGAAAGAATCACTGACATAGTCAGTGGGATTCCATTAGAACTCCCGCCACTGTGGGAGATCAACCATGAGATCAACCTCATCAATCCCAACAAGCACATGCGGTATCGACTACCGAAATGCCCCGAACACTTCCGAGAGGAACTGTCGGCTAAGATAGAACGATACACCACTGCAAAGTGGTGGATTCTGGCAGTAGCGCAGCAGGCAGTGCCCATGCTGTGTGTGCCGAAAAAGAACGGTACGTTGAGAACCGTCTTCGATCTGCGCCAGCAGAACGAGAACACGGTGAAGGACGTCACGCCCTTCCCGGATCAAGATATCATCCGCAGTGACATGGCTCGCTGCCAATATCGAACAAAACTTGATATGTCAGAAGCATACGAGCAGATCCGGATTCATCCGGATCACATAGCAAAGACAGCCTTTGCCACGATCCTCGGCACCTTCAGGAGCCAGGTGATACAGATGGGGGACTGTAACGCCCCATCAACATTCCAACGGCTGATGACAGCCATTTTCCACGACTGCATAGGTCGCTTCGTCCATGTATACATGGACGACATCTTCATATTCTCGCTCTCAATACAAGAGCATGAAGAGCACCTCTACATCATCTTTGACAGACTGAGGAAGAACCACCTCTTTCTGAGCAAGAAAAAGGTGGACCTCTACTCCATCCGAATGGAGTGCCTCGGCCATATGATCGATGGCCGAGGGGTACATGCCGACGAGGATAAGATGCAACGCATCCGCGAGTGGCACAGGCCACGGACGTTCAACGACGTCCAGTGTTTCCTCGGCTGGTACAGTATCTGGCACACTACATGCCGGATCTTAGCGCATATACCACCCCACTATCGGGCTGTGCGTGTAATAACCGTCCATTCGAGTGGACACCACTGCTCGACAAATGCTGGCAAAGCATTAAGGCGTTGGCCTGTAAGGCCCCGATCCTGTGTCCAGTAGATGCAAGGTGCCCAGAGCCGATCTGGGTGATCACCGACGGATCGAAAGCCGGCGTCAGTGCGGTCTACAGCCAAGGTCCTGACTGGAAAACTTGTCGACCAGCCGGCTTCTTGTCAAAGAAATTCAGCGTTGCTCAGCAACACTACCGGACTCACGAGCACGAGACGATCGCGGTGCTCGAGGCTCTCATGAAATGGGAGGACAAACTGCTGGGGCAAAGGTTCACCCTCATCACAGACCACAAGGGCTCGAGTACTTCGAGACCCAAAAGAGCCTATCTGACCGACAGGTCAGATGGTGGGAGTTTCTATCCCGGTTCAATTTCAACACCGTTCATGTAGACGGTGTAGAGAACAAGGTAGCGGACTGCCTGTCACGCTACTACGAGAGTGACACGAGTGATGACAATCACCCGGACCACGTCTTCGTGGACGCGGATGCGCGTTTAGACCCGGACGGTGAGTTATTGCCCACCGACTGGTATGTCGAGTTGCGAACAGCGGCGACAAGACGCTCTAAACACCTCGCTGAGAAGACAGAGGCGAGAGTAACGGAAGCCGCCACATTAAACGGGGGCTCACCAGAGCCCACGAACGTCGCCGCGTCCCGCGACGATGACGATGACATCAAAGCCATCGCCGCAGAAAGGACGGCGCACCCCTGCGCCGGATCGTCGAGCAAGGCGTGGACCTGTCTAAGGTCCTACGAGACACATACCACAGGGAAACCATGTTCACAAAGATCATGGTGCACCCCGGACGCGCACCCGAGATTTGGGATCCGGGACGGGCTGATCTGGACTAAGAATCAGCTCAAGAGAGACGTCATTGCGTCCCCCGCTCTGTTCTTCAAGGGGGAAGGAAGCTGATCGAAATTATCATCGATCGGGCACATCAGATAGTCGGCCACTACGCCATCTGAAGACTTCGAACTGTAAGGGCAACCCTGGCTAGTTGTGGAGATCACACTACCACACAACTGACAAGGGGAAATCCGAAGAGAAAAGTCTAAGGACCCCCAATGTCAGTGAGCCCGTATTATACTACGCTGCGCAGCAGGGACAACACTTGGCACCCGCCATCAACCCGCATCTCCCTGACCCTTGATCGACCCTTGATGCCACCTATTACGCGAGTCGCTTGATTTCCGACACTGTTCGAGAGTGGAAGTCAGAAATTGGAGTGGAATGGCAAGGCGAACAGAACTGGTGGAAGTTCTCCCAGAAGCGGAATCATTTCCGAAAGCGGAGGCGAATGGAATCGGAACCGGAAATGGAGTCGGAACTGGGTGTGGGTCGGAACTGGAAGCGGAAAACAGGGTGTCCCCTGACATCACCCCCCTCTAGCGTGCTGCGTCCTCGAAGCACGGGACATGAGGGATTGAAATGCCAGCGAGCGGATTCGGCGAGGGGCACCGGGGTGTGTCCTATAGAACTCATGGAGTTTGTCTGGAGCGGAAACATCTTGCTCCGGGACCCACGAATTCTCCTCGTACCCATACCCTTCCCATTTCACGAGGAATTGGAGTCGTCCTCGCACAAACCGGCTGTCCAGGATCCGTTCCCACATAATGCCTTCCCCATCTACAATTTCCGGCGGAGGTGGTGGACGAGCCTTCCGACCTGGAATTGGGTCCTCAAGCATAGGGAGTAACTTCACCACGTTGAAGACGGGTGGAGGCGGGGACATGGACATCGGAAGTCGGAGCGGTATGCATTCCGCCCAACTCTCCGCATCACTGTGAAGGGCCCAAGGTAGCAGTGGGCAAGCTTCTGCGAAGGGCGTGTGGTGCGGATGTCACTTGCATCTAGATACACCTTGTCTCCAACTTGGTACTCCGGGCAGGAACCCGGCGTTGGTTGTAGTACCTTGCCATGTCATCCTTGCCTTTGCAAGGGCCGACTTGGCTTCCGAAAGGTGGAGTCCATGCGGTCTCGGAACTCGTTGACCGTCTCGAGTCGGGAGTCAGCCTGGCGTGGTTCGAAGCCCATTCGCGGTGTCGTCCGGAGTCAAGCATGAAGGGAGTCTGTTGTGTGGCGGAATGGACATGGTTGTTGTATTGGAATTCCGCCAGTGGAAGTAACTCATCCCAGTCATCCTGCCTCTCATTGACAAAGAGGCGGAGATATTGCTCCAACTCCTGATTGACCCGTTCCGTCTGTCCGTCACCCTGCGGATGGTACGCTGTGGTGGTAGCCAGCTTTATGCCGAGCAGCGGTAGAGCTCCCGAGTCAGTTCCGCGACAAACTGCGGACCTCGGTTGGAAATGACTTGCTTCGGGAGCCCATGCAACTTCCAGACATGTGCAAGAACAGGCGGCCGCTCCGAGGGCTGTGATCGTCGTGTGCGTCGGAATGAAGTGGGACACCTTGCTTACCGAATCCACGACGTTCATGATCGTGTTGTAGAGACTCTGGAGTTCAACGATGAAGTCGACACTGATGGTGTCCCAGCGGGATTCGGGAATCGGGAGCGGAACAAGTTCTCCGACAGGCGGATGTCGTTGTGCTTTGGTTCGGAGACAAAGGTCACATGTCTTCACATACTGTCCAATGTAGCGTGACATCTGAGGCCACCAGTAATTCCGAGCCACTAACTCCAGCGTCTTCCACCTGCCAGCATGCCCAGCGACCGTGTGTCATGGTGCTGGGACACGACGCGGCAGCGGAGGTCCGCCCACCTGGAATGTAGACCTTGCCTCTGAAGTGGAGCAGTCCATCACGTTCCGACCATTCCGCTGCCCGTACCAACCGTGAGTGTCCTTTCCGAAGTTCTCCACTGCCTTCACCACCGACTCTCTTCTCTCATCCGGTACTGCCTCCGGATATCCCGGAGCATTTCCGCTTCCGCCCAACTGCAGTCACTCTTCTAGGGCACGGATTGCAAAGAGTTGGCGGAGCAGTGTCATATCCGCGTTGTCTCCACTTCCGCTTCCATGATCCGCACGGCGGGATAGGGCATCGGGCTTGCCATGGTGCGGCCGGGCCGGTGGTGGAGCATGAAGTCGAACCGGGACAGGTGTAGGGACCACCGTACTTGTCGTCTGTTCAACTTCTTAGACGTGCGGAAATACTCGAGGTTCTTGTGGTCTGTCCAGATCTCAAATGGGCATAGAGCACCCTTGAGGAAGTGTCGCCACTCCTCAGCGCTCGGATGATTGCCAGCATCTCCTT
>WHVA01000884.1:0-23551 GCA_015179125.1 Gautieria morchelliformis
TAACTCTTCAGACTCTGAGTCTCGATTAGGGTCATTGGGCTCAGCTTTGGACTCGGATGCACTTTGATCCGGCTGGGTCTCTTCCTCATATGAAGACCCTGACTCAGATTCTAAGTCTTCAAAAGTTACTTTTTTTGCTGCCTGACGTTTCAGCCAAAAAGTGCTAGTAGTTTGAACAGATTCTAAATAACTGATGAGCTTGAAATAGCATCGTTATATATAAACCGACCTTTGCCCTGAATTCCCGCTATGTCAGGTGACAGTTCCTCTGGAGGTTCTTTGACCTTTTTTGTTGCTCGTGTTGACTTGGTTGGCTGTCTTTTATTTTTGTTATTTCCCATTGTTGGTAAGGCAAGTAGAACTTGGTTGGGTTATGCCGATTCATAATAGGCGGCTTGCTGCGCTGCACCATCGACAACACCACGCACCACAGACACTTCAGCCTCTCTTGGTTTGGCACTTGTCTTCCATATGAACTTGCCCCGGGCTTCGAAGCATCCGCTGACCCTGTTCTTCAATCACGCCTTTTCGCTTAGCTCCACAGGCTCGCCGTCAAGTACCAGCAGCTCCCTGTCAACTCCCCCATAACCCCAGTGGCCAACTTCCGTGAGTATCCTGGCCTGTATTCCTCATACCAGGGTGTCTGACCACTCGACTCCCGCAGAGCGCCACGGCCCAGGCACATTCGTGTCCCAGGGCATGCGTACCTGCACCCGCACCCGCCGCCGCCCGTTCCCCCACCACCCCGTCCTCCTGCACCAGCTCGCCCACCCCAGCACCTCCGCGCCCCCCACCCCGCCGCGTACGCGTGTGCCCCCCGCATCCTTCGCGTCGTCGCCCAACCCGTCCCCGCACCTGCACCCGTCCCCGCACCTGCACCCGTCCCCGCACTTGCGCCCGTACCTGCACCTGCACCCACACCCGCACCCGCACCCGTACCTGCACCCGCACCCGTACCTGCACCCGCACCCGTACCTGCACCCGCACCCGCACCTGCGCCATACCTGCACCTGCACCTGCTTCCCCACCACCCCGTCCTCCTACGCCAGCTCGCCCGCCTCCGCCCCCGTGTCCTTCGCGTTGCCGCCCAACCCGTCCCTGCACCCGCACCCGCTGCCGCCCGCTTCCCCACCACCCCGTCCTCCTACACCAGCTCACCCACCTCCGCCCCTGCGTCCTTCGCGTTGCCGCCCAACCCGTCCCTGCACCGCACCCGCATCTGCACCCATACTTGCACCCGCACCCGTACCTGCACCCGCACCTGCACCCGCACCCGCACCTGCTGCCGCCCGCTCCCCCACCACCCCGTCCTCCTACACCAGCTCGCCCACCCCAGCACCTCCGCGCCCCTCACCCCACTGCATACGTGTGCGCCCCCGCGGTTTCTGAGCTCAAGAACATGTCAGGATCAGCGAAGTTGCCTTATGGTGCATTGGCACTCGGTGCGGAAGGGATCAAAGATGCTATTACGAACTTTGATGACGAGTATGTTCCACGTTATATGATCCCTCAGATTTTCGGGGCTTATGCTACACAGGAGGAAATCCGACATCGAGAATGAACACCTACTGTCAGATCTCACTGATCCAACGTCAGAAGAAGCTAAGCCCTTCCTCTCCAATCCTACGACACCCTCTTCTGGAGATTCTCCTGTAGTGGGTTCTCACCATTAGTACAAAGTAGCAAACAAAATTAAAACCTGCATTGAACTACATACAGTAAGCTAAGCTTGACATTGTTCCCCCCTCAGCACCCAAAATGCAAAATAAAAAATGCTTGTTTTATTCGGATTTTTTAGTTCTATGCCCTAGCTATGGCCCACATAGCTTCAGATATGAAATTTCAAGCGAATCGGAGCGATATCAAGCAAGATATCATTGTTCGAAGTTTGCGCGCTAAAACTGAAGCAAATCTGACGCGCGCCTTAGGTACTGCAAACGGGTGTAAATAAAATTGGCAGAATAGCCCACAAGGGGGAAATGGATGCACCCTCCCAGTCTGTCACTGGTTGTGGTAAATCAGAGCTCAGCATGGTTCTTCCAATTTCACAAGGCGTTCCGACATGGGTTAGACTTTCCATCACTCCTGAAATTCAACATCATTAACGCAGGCCACGGAATGCCAATGATTTTAATCTGCTTTTGACTCTGTTCGTATCTAGATGTACCGAATGACGGATGCACCGCCATCGCTTGTGTCCTCTCTCCATACTCTCTCCATACTTCATGAGAGAATATGGCTGGAATCACCGCGTTGAGGCAGCAGGTATTCATAGTCTGAATAGACACCAATCGCCGGGTTTAGGGTGGCTAATCGTGGGGCATGGAGAGTAAGGAAACGGATCATGAGTACATCTGCCCGATTGTTAATAGGCTTTCATTCTGGAGACGTTCGATATCCAAGTAGAGCTTACCATCAGAGGGGCAAACACAAGGTCTATCTAGTCTTCAAGTGCGTTCCTTGCACAGACGGCTACTATATGTAATCACATTTAGATAGATCCAGATATACTATGTACTCATTGAGCATATAGATTCAGTTACGTCTATTTATATCTGCAGGTCCGAGCCGCTCAAACTCTAGTTATACGCTAATGGCTCAGAGCACATCTTAAATATATATCTCTGTGCAATCTAAATATGTTCTAGCACCTGCAGGAAATGCGCCTGATAGGATTCCAATTATATAGTATTATGTAGAGGTTAACCGATAATAAAAATATAACCAATAATAAAAATGCAGCGGTCATAGCGTGGGCCTCACCCAAAAAGGCCAATGAAGAACTCGTCGGCCAAAGAGCTGCGTTAAAGCCCTCTCTGATGGTATAAAACCCAGCGGCCTCAGTGTCTGCATCCTTATCCACCGTCCCTTGACCCCCTTCATCCCCCTAGATATGAGCAAAGCCCAGTGGTATGATCGTTATGCAAAGCCTCCCAAATACCTTCACGATGAATTTCTCCGCTGCAACTGGGCATCGTTAGCATACACAACTCACAAAGAAATATGTGATGACTCACCTACTGAACCTGAGATGCAGATTGACCCAGTGCTCATGAACATCAGTAACGACCGCCAAAGTACCAGCGAAAGCGATTCCAATATTTTTGCAATGAAGCCGAAGCCAGGCTCAAGCTGTAAAGAAAATGGTATGTGTTAGATCTCTTCAGCTCAATTTGGCATAACAACTGCTTACACCCCTAGCACCGCGCCCCCAAAATAATGCAGCTGTTGAACCAGGGCCGACGTAAGCGTATCCACATATCTCAGCCGTTGATGCCGTCAGGCTTACCTTGCTTTCTAGTGTAACTGCTCCTGCTGAGAAATCCCCGCTGCAAAACCCTGGCAATATTATGAAGTAAGTGACGATGTAAAATCTGAGAGTGTGCTTAACTGACACATTGACAAGGTCTCTTCACCCTGAGGTGAACATTGACAGAATCCTGAAAGAATGTGCTTGCGAGGAGCGTGGAAGGTCGAGTTAGTGGACATTTACGGCCCTAGAGCTAACACTTACCGGACACGTTCCTCCAGAGTCGCTTACAAGTGATACTTACGAAGACCCTCGTGATTGCAGTGGTCCTCCCCGGGGCCGGTCGGTCAAGAGAGCAAGTGGGCGGAATGGGTTTAGAAAGATACATGTCTCCCAAGAAGACATGTCCAGAAACTTGGCCAAGCTGAAACATAGTCAATTATCGAAGAAGGAAAAATGCTCAAGACCACTCTGCAGGCATGTCCTACAGTTTTTAAGTTTTCACCTTCATTAACCACATATTAAGGATATCGTACGAGAAATATTTAAAGAGCTCACAGGGATAATGACAACCCACAAGAAAACTCAGGCGTCGGTGCCATTTCCAGGGCCACATCCTGCAGGTGCGCCGCCAAGGCTCAGGGTAGAAGGCATTCCATCGTCAATTGGTAATATACCAATTCCTATGAAGATTGCGCGCATACACCACAGTATAATTGCGCATGCTCGGAAAGATAGATGATGGGTCGTATGGAGGAAAGCAATGACCATCAGCACGGCACGTACGAACCATTCCCGATGAGCTGAGGAGAAAGTGTCAATGGCCTTTTTAACAGGCTTAGAAAGCGCGAGGGGCCAGCGGGAGGGTTGGCTATCAGAAGACCGCCGGACACGCTTCCTGGCTGGACTTTGAGTGGATTCTGTGGATGAGCTGGTCGATGATGCGTCATCGATAGAGCCCGGTGGAGATCGCGAGTGATCAGGGGCAATAGGGTCAGATTCTTATAACCAGATATGATCTTTGTTCTGGTCTCCTGAGTGTTCGTTGGCCTCTCCACTGAAAACCAGATGCAGTGCATCTGGCTGTGAGACATCATCATTGTCGAGGGAGTCCTGATTCAAAAGGGCGGGCACTTGGTCCACATTGAGATCCTCGGGAAAATGTCGTGGTCAATGACAAGGAAAGATCGGGGTTATCACATTAGATCTTACCATTTCTTCTTCACAGCCGGGGGGAGCTGCCTCAGAATGGTAGCCTGAGCTATCGACGGCAATACCACTCCATGGCATGTCGATCCAGTCCTGGTCGTTGTCAGAGTCCGGACCATCGATCATAGGTGAATCTGGAAGATCAGTGACAGGGGCTGGCACACCAGATGCTTAGCTATCCAGCTCAGA
This sequence comes from Gautieria morchelliformis, assembly GCA_015179125.1. Taxonomy (NCBI): domain Eukaryota; kingdom Fungi; phylum Basidiomycota; class Agaricomycetes; order Gomphales; family Gomphaceae; genus Gautieria; species Gautieria morchelliformis. The sequence goes on from WHVA01000884.1 coordinate 4,649, forward strand.
TCTCTGACGAGTGAAAGGTATGTTTATCAGAGCACCCCTTCCCCTCCATGGCAACGGTTGCACTATACGAGTCCTACCATGCCTCGTACCAACCCCTTGCAAGCCATCACTCGACTCATGCAGTGTCGTGCAGTGATCATACACCCAAGTAGTCCACGATTGGGATGGCGTTGGCAGTCATGACATTGACAGAGGACTAGTTTCCGGCTCGATGTGGTTGTGTGGGAACCGTTGCAAATGAAAAGCCTCGCGAAAAAAGGATTAAAATCGCTTTAAAACCCTGTTTTCCCAGCTGATAGTAGCTAATACACGTGGCTATTGTTGGGAGAACTCTATTCAAATATTCCTTGAATTTCCTCTTATTTTTTCGCCATTTAACTTGGCTTCCCTGGCCCAAAAACTCCTTATTCTGTCAGGCAGAGTTATGAACCCACACACGTCCACAACTCTGCCACAGCCACTCAGTTTCAAACTCCGACCGGAGCTTCCCATGAACCGTAAACTCGGAGTTACAGGCACTCAAGCACCTACAACTCCGGTACCTCGGCTCACTCAAACTCAGCCACTGAGTCTGAATGTGTCCCCTACCGCTTACACAAGCCTGTGCAATTCAAACCCAGCTGGCACATGACTTGCATCATAGCAACCATGGCTGTGCAAGGCTGCGTACAAAGTCACACAAAGATGTACAAAGCCAAAACTAGGGTGCAGGTTTGATAAAGCCTATTGGATGAAGGATCCTCCAAATGCAACGCTACGACACCAAATAGGCCCCTTGATGTCATAGCGGCTGTGTAGGGCTGTGCAGGGCAGTGCAAGGCTGTGAAAGGCTGTGTAAGGCTGTGCAAACCAGGGAAGGTGATTGGCTATCTATTTCCAATTTCTTTGCACAAACACGCCGCAATAGTTACGAGGGTGTGTTTCAGCAGTGCAAATATTTACTTATGACATCACTCGCCTAATAGATAGAAGAACCCCATTTTACGTAATCCTGTGTATTTTACAATATAAAAGGAGGCCATTCCGACCTCCTTGATAATTCAAGCAATCTACCCATCTTCTATCCTACACGTGACCTCGTGTGACTTGCATCTTACTAAGCTGCTAATCCCAGCTAGGGTTATTCACTTACTTTAGTGTCTAATTCCTTGTTAAGTAGTTACTTTACTGCTTAGCCACTCGGACTAATCCTCCGGGTGTAATTCTACAGAGTGAGTCTGTCAATTGAAAGTCTTGCCATTCGCACTCCAATACCCGAGACGATCTAGTCAGTCGATTTTCCTGATTAGAGACTTTCACAAGTCGCTTTGTTCACAAAACTCGTCCCTCGTTTTATTGCTGTGCGCTGGTAGATTATCAGGGCAGTCCATTTATAAACTCGCCTGCTAAGTACATTCCTTTATATTTTGGAATACGCTTGGACCCCGATAGTGTCCTTGAACCTATATTCTTTTAGTTTATTGTTCAGTGCTGCTAAGAAACGTATTGCCTTCCATCCGTATTAACTTGGACTAGTTTTTACGTGGATTGCAACCAAGGTACAAATATTAAATTATTTCCGGAGTTGTGCTGCAGCATTGTTTAATATTCTTTGAGTCTCGTAAACGACACGTTCTGATAGATTGAAGTGTTAGCAATAACACCAAAGTCTTGAAGGGTTCCAAAACAGTGGTCTATAAGAAGTGTCGTTAACGATGCCATGAAGACAATATAGTACTACTGGGCAGAACTTACGGCTCTAATATTGGCATCGACGTGGAAGGAGGCCTGGGACATTAGTATGGAATGGGAGATGAGGTCAGTTGGTGGTTAAGTAGTGGAAGGACTTCCTCGGCGTAAGGCTTATCTATCAACGAGGCCAGGCATTAATGCCTGGCCTCGTTGATAGATAAGCCTCAATGCAATGATTCTCATGCATTTGGACCGCACGTGAATTAAATCGGACCGTAGTCTATTTTTGGGGGGGGGAATTTCATGGATATTAATCTAAGTCAGAATCCTAATGGTGGTGGACTTACCCTGAGCGTGCCATGGCTGCTTGGCCTTTCTCAAATCCATCTCAACTTGATAGTAGGTGATCTAAATTCGACGATACGACTGATATGAGGCTAACAGGGCAAATTTGGAGTGAGGACAGACCAACCACTCGGAGCTGGCATTAGTCGACCCGATTGCAGCATATCAGATGACGTCAGAAGTGGTCGATCGAGCTCGAGGCTTGTTGTAGGTGTAAATAGATTAGCTAATCGTTACCCCAGTCACCTGTGGTTACGAGGTAATGTGGTAGGTGTTCTAATTACGATGATACTACGGATATGAAGCTAACAGGACAAATTTGGAGCAAGGACAGATCATCTACTCGGAACTGGGATTAGTCGACCTGATTGCAGCATGTCAGATAATGTCAGAAACGCTCGAGGCTTGTTGTGGGGTCTGAATAGATTAAGTAAATGTAGCCCCAATCTCATAATGCTATCAGGTAATGCTTTGGCCATTTGCCGCCGATCTGATCCATTCGAACTACAAGTAGAAACCCCTAACACGCGGTGAATGTGCCCAGAAGACTCCATGCAGTGGACACAGAGGTGCTCTGGGCAGTAAGATGTTACCACGATTCACATATACACTCATATATCATCGTTAGGGAGCTGCGATGAGATACGTGAAAACCCATACTTCTGTGCCAGGACTTTGTGTTATCTTGACAAGATAAAGCAAGGTCAGAGGAGATCAATGCACTGCAGGAAGAGTGCCCCCTGAAAATCAGTACAATTGGCACCTGGAGAATCAGTTCATAAGGGACTGCTAAGAAGTTCAAAAGGAGCTTGGAACCAGCTACCCTAAGTTTTTTCCTCCGATTGGCATGGCCTGAAATTCAGTAGTGATCATGAACATTTTAGTGCATTTTGTGGCTTGCCAGCAGCGGCCTTTGCGCCGTATCCAAGTGCTTTTGGGACTTGTATATAGCCACAAATGAACTTTATTTCGGGTCGTAAATACAGGGCGGGTGATCGCATAGCAAAGCGTAGGAGCGAACATCAAGTACGGAATAAAGAGCAAAAATCAGAGCTAGGTGGCAATCATCAAGACATCACGAGGACCTGTAGTAGTGTGCAGTCTGCGTGGGTTACATCCGACAGCTAACCAACACAAGAGTCTTTGGGCAAAGCAAGAGAACCTTGGACATGCAGTGCTGCAAGAATACGGGATGCAGTAGCTTAGACAGAGGGGTATGTCAAGCATGTTGAGTGTCTGTGGGTGGATCCTGTCATGACCCGTCTATTTTGTATACCCAGTAACCTCGACACCCCACTTTTATGTTCTCCCTGTTTGCTCCTCGCTGAATTCGCTGAATGTTTATTCGCTTTCACGTCATTTGCATGTAGCAGTGCTATCTGTACCCGATCAACGCCTTCTCCCCGGCTCGATGTTAGCCCTATTATCCATTTCCTCAGTCCTCCTCTATGCTCGCATGGCTTCACCCTCCCCTTGGGCCACGGCTCTTCTATGATCATTCTATTTGCCCTTCGCCACATTTCGCCGAATGACCATTCGCTGCTTGCATCATTCGCCAGCAGGCACACCATCAAACACGATCGACATCCCTTACCTGGCATGATGTTCATCACTGGCTCCATCAGCTTCTCAATCCAACCCCTTTAGGTGTTCATATGACCGGGATGCGTTCATGGGACGTCCTACCTGTAGGCCATGTGGGATCAACCTAGTAGATGAAGAGTCCGTGCAGGGTAGCATATATGCAGGTCCCAAGACATGGTTTCGTACATAAGTGCCTTCGCCCTCTTCTCCCTCCATCGTTTCATGTTCGCACTCCTCCCTCACTCTATTGTATGTTTATTTCATCTATTTGTATCGTGACTGCGTACCCCTATCCAACCCTGACTCATGACGACCTCTTTCCTATTCGCTGAGACCTTATGAGCATTCGATATAAGTAGTTTACATTTGCATGTATATTCCTCAGTTCAATTATCATATGTCTATCTTGTGCACACTTGACCTCACTGTGATAATCGTCTTAAGCCCTCACCTGTAGATTCCTACCTTCTACCCGAGGAGGACTTAAGCACCACTGGTGAGTTTTTGTACTTCACCTTCGTTACTTTAGCCTTCGAACCATTTTCTGTGCTGTCGGCGAAGGGCTCCAAAGGAGCGCCTTCGCTGGTGAAAGGATTTTCGCTACTTAGACAACCTTTCCGTGACACCTTGCACATCACATCATCAAGTGCCACGGGCTATTTCACTACGACTGTAGATAGGGAAAGCTCTGTTCGGGCAGCCCTCTTATCTTCTGAACATTTATTGGTTCAACTTATTCGCTGGATGGCATACTTATTCGCACAAGTTATTCGGGCATTCACTGTGTTCACTAATACACGATATTAACGCCTAAAAACCAATCTTGACAGATCCCTACAGGTAAAATGACACGCCAGTGTCAAGATTGGTTTTTAGGCGTTAATATTGTGTATTAGTGAACACAGCGAATGCCCGAATAACTTGTGCGAATAAGTATGCCGTTCGGCGAATAAGTGAACTGATGAATGTTCACGAAACAAAGGGGTTGCCCGAACGGGGCTCACCCTATCTACAGTCGTAGCGAAATAGCTTGCAGCACTTGACGACGTAACATGCAAGATATCGCGGAAGGGCTGTCTAAGTTTCGACGGTCCCTTCACTGGCGAAGGTGCTCCTTCGGAGCCCTTCGCCAACAGCACAGAAAGTAGTTTGAAGGCTAAGGTAACGAAGATGAAGTATGAGAACTCACCAGTGATGCCTAAGTACTTGGCTGGTCGAAGATAGAAATCTTCAAGGAGAGGCTCAAGATGATGATCACAGCGAGGTCAAGTTTGCACAAGATGGACGACGTATGATAATTGAACTGGGGAATATACATGCGAATGTAAACTACTTATATCTAATGCTCGTATGGTATCGGCGAATAGGAAAGAGGCTGTCACGAGTCAGGGTTGGATAGGGGTGCGCAGTCATGATACTAAGGAGATGGAATAAACATATAATAGAGTAAGGGAGGGGTGCGAACATGAAATGACGGAGAGTAAAGGTGGCGAAGGTACTTATGTACGAAACCATGTCTTGGGACCCGCATATATGTCACCATGCACGGACTCTTCGTCCACTGGGTCGATCCCACACGACCTACGGAAGGGACGCTCCGCGAACATACTTTGGCCATACGAAAACCCAAAGGGGTTGGATTTAAGAAGATGATGGGGTAGTGATGAATAATTATGCCGGGTAAATGGTATCGATCGTTTTTGATGGCGTGCCTTGTTGGCGAAATGTGCGAGCAGTGAAATGCGGCGAAGGGTGAACGGAGAGAACATAGATGTTGCGTGGCCGAAGGGAGGGGCGAAGCCGAGCGAACACGGGGGAGGAGTAGCGAACAAGGGAATGGGGGAAACAAGGTGCAGGAAATACATAGGTCGTGACAATCCGATTGTCAGAATACCATCGGGAGAGGGTCGAGCAGAGGAGGTGGTAGACCCAGTGATGACTTGTCAAGTCAGTCCAAAACCGTCGGTCGTGCGTTCAACAGCGGGGCGATGGTAACGGGGTCGAATCAGCGAACATCGGTTGCCGAACATGACAATGGCGATCAGAACGAACACGGAAATGGGGTGAGAAATGTCATGACAGAGCACCTGAGTTATGAGGAATAAATGCGTCATGACAGCCAGCTGGACATATGTAGTAGTCAGTCCTGGGAGCGTACTGTGCTGCCCCTTCACACCTGTGTGTCGTCACTCATTTCTTTCGCGGGGTCACCCAGGTCGCTGCACTGCGCCAGGTCCAGCATCGGCTTGGGGGCGAGTGACATGATGCTGTGGGGGAGCAGCTTCAAGTGAGGCGAGAGGTGACCCAGGCAGAACATGATGTGTTTGGTGGAATACAAAGTGGGTGGTCAGCACGTGTTGCGATGAGCGGACGTAAAGGTGAAGTGAGGAATGAGACGAGAAGAGCAAGCAACAACACACCCATCATGCATGCCGCGTCACCCAGACATTACAAGATGGCTGGGCTCAATGCCTTAGACATGTGGGCAGCACAAAGCTTGCAAAATGACCAAACAAACAGCATGCATCGGATAATGATAATGAGATGGAGGCCTGTGTGAGTGATTATGACATTATGCCGTCCAAGGCATCCACAAAACAAAAGCAAGTAATATGGAGCTCGGGGGGGTGCAGCCCATATCTATCAATGAGCACTCTACAACTGATGCACTCCTTGAAGGTATGTGGGGTAATGGGAGGTAATCCTAGCTCTGTTCAGTTAATGAGCATATGCTGGGAAGAATATTGATATCTGGAGATATATCAGGTGCACGGTAGAACATCCGAAGGAAGACCATGGGGGTTAGCGTTAGCAGAAAGAAACCACCCATGCCGTAGAGAGTGCATTTGTTGCGATCATAAACAGCATAAACCTGTAACAAATTTACATCTCAACACTTGATATGAGGAGAGAAGGAGCATACATGGATAAGTAGAATGACTATGGCACTTGTCAGTATTACTTTACAAACCTTTGATGAGCTGTTCCTTTACTTTCAACGCTAACGATTAACAATGACATGCTGTACTTGTCAATTGGAGTCAAGAAACACATCTAATAGAGACATACAATATAGCCACCCACCAAAAGATTGGCCATACTGAACTGACAAAAAGGTAGTATTTGAGACAGGCATTACATACTATCCATTGCAGGCACATTTCAGTCGTATCTGGAGGCTGTGGGGATGCGCTGCATCCCATGGAATGATGTTTGTCGCTTCTCCTCTGAACCAGAACCAGAACCGACAGAGTTTCATCACAGGTCAGATTCCACACTGACCATGGTCCCAACCACTCCCACTGGTGGTTCATCTGCACCGCAAATACCTCAGCATGTTGAGTGCTCCCCAATGAGCCTCCTCGGCTCATCTCTAAAATGAAAATGCGGACGACCTGCTGGTGTTTGTAAACTGCAAAAGTGGGGCAGAGAAGAGCATGACCCCAGCTGAAGTGCAGGTGTTTTGGAAGACAGAGAAAGAACCACATGAATATCAACAGGGCAGGCCCAACAGGAGGCAGAAGTATTGGCAGAGACCAAGAGAAGGGCCGCCGTGGCTGAAACAGAGAGGCAAGTGTCTGAGGAAGGTGATCAGGTGCGTCAAACTAAGGCTGTGTTGGCAACTTGTCCTTGTTCTATACAATAGAACATAAGATATGCATGCATGTATTAGTTTTTATCCATTAAACCTGTTCCTAAAGTGCCGTCAATGGATGAGAGCAATGTTGTGAAGGTTCAAACAGGTGAACTTTCCTAAGTCCTCACAAAAGATTCAAGCGGAGATTGTTACTCTGTGACACGCATCATAAGTGGCTCCAGTCTCTATAAAAGTTGCACGATTATAGAGACTCGATCAAGTGTGACTCAAGTATGAAGGGTCCGTATAATAGAGTTGAAAGGGGAACAGATATAATAAGGGGGGTGGGGGGAACATCGGAGGTATTGGCATGTCAGAAGGAAACAGAACTAGTATTGGAAGGTGGGATTGGCATGGTTGTAACACTAAAGGGCTGTGGAGGGGTGTCTATCAGGTATTGTGGTGGCTAAGAGACTTTGTACATGTACAGGGTTAGACAGTCTGGGGACCAGTCCATGGAATATCTCCCAGCTGCTGGGTTGTCCAGGGGGTTGGGTGCAAGCCTTGAAGCTCCAAGTTCATCTCTGGAGGAGAGGCTTGTACCAAGATGCTGCACTAGGGGGGCTGTCTCCTCACAATGCTGTGTTGGCCACAACACCTCTCACATCAAGGTTTCTTTAGATTATCAAAACATAGATGTATTCTGACAGCTTGTTCTGTGTGAATACCTAATAATCGATTTAATTATGTTGTGATGTATGTGCCTTCTGGGACAAGTCAAAAATGGCTTGTGAGGCATGTAGTTGAACCAGTCACTCAAGAATAAATTTTAAAAAATTAGGACAATGACCTCTAGTAAGGTAGAGGCAGCTAGGAACTGGCACCCTTATATAATATAGGCGCATACTGCAAATCTGAGGGTCCAGGAAAAAATAAAATGGTACAACCATCTGAGTAGTGAAATCCATAAACTAGGATTCACCAAATCAGCTTCAGATGGAGCTGTATTTTACAGATATGGAGGAAAGGGGGATGTGATTATTGCAACAGCTGTGGACAACCTCACCATTATAGCTGAAAATCAGCCAGTTCTAGACAAGATAAAACAGGACCTCCTCAGCTCTTTAGTATGAAAGACCTAGGCAAGATTCATAGCTTTGAACCTCAAAATCGAAAGGGACTGGCAAAACAAATCAATTGCAATATCACAAGGTGCATATATTGAGAAAATCATCAAAAAATTTAATCTCGGAGATGTGAAGACCTATTCTACACCTCTTGATCTGGATATTAAGTTATCCAAAGATCAATGTCCCTCTACAGAAAAAGGCAAGCAGGCCATGTCGAGAATTCCATACAGGCAGGCAATAGGATCAATGTGTGGGATCTTGCTTTGCCAGGCAAAGCCTTCTGCCCATAGGATATTTTCAATGTATTTTTGACATAGTGACCTTAAAATATAGCATACAGGTATTGCTATCATGGGGAATGAACTATTTAAACTTCCTCTAATTTCCTACCATTTTTTGCTATTTTTAATGAAGTCTTTGGCTCAAAACCCTTCTATTCTGTTGCAGCAGAGTTATGAATCCACATGTATCCACAACTCTGCTTATTCAAACTCTAATGTGTGAGTCATACTTGAGCCTGTGGAGACTTATGCACCCACAAACTCTGGCCAACCTACCAGTTCAGACTCAGCACTCTGGAAATAGTAATTTATTCCCAAGCCTCCACAACACTGTTTGTGCAACACAAACTCAGCATAGCCAATGCTACCATAGCAACAAGGCTATGCTAGGCTGTGCTGTCCCATAACTCCACTCCTAAGTGGAATTAGGGTCATGACTCACTGCCAAGCTGGAGTATTATTGGTCCGATGTAAATAACCCGTGTATCTACATGTACAATAGTGATTACATAATACCAGTGGGCCCCTTAGGGACCCACTGTATAGTTTATGCGTGGGAACCGGCCAGTGGTCCCCATCGCATCTTACTCTTACCTGTCACTACGTAGCATTCAGAATACCACTCATTGGTCAAGTTCTGTAGTGCCCTTGTGATACAAGGTTCTAAGATCGACACCCTTTACACCTTTTTGAACTATCCTGCGGTTGATCGCCACGCGACCAACCGATAGTGGATTCGAAGCAATCTTGAAAAAGATCGCTGCGTCGACGACTAAACATTGTTGAGACCCTCCAGTAGACCTTCTACTGTTGGCTGTGAGCATGATGATTCCACGCAGTCGAAGACGGACACGAGCGACGAGTTCGAGGTCCACGCCCCAGGCGCAGCCCAGCGACATGATGGCTGACACTACCCTTGACCAAGAGTCCAGGACGATAGAAGACGGAGAGATCGTAGATCTCACCGCCCTCGTCCCCTCAGTAGAGGACGAGGAAAACCCCGACCACGTCTCATCGAGGGTGGCCGAGGAAGGGACGACGCCGGGCAACGAGCCGGCGCTGCCCCCATTCCTCTCTGTTCCAGAGACAAAGGAAAGGGCAGGGAAGTCTCGCCGTCGTCAGACGGTAGAGCAACAACGTCGAGGCGGGCACAAAGCCACGACTCAAACCGACGCTGTTTTGGAACCCTTCAAGACTTTGGTGTCAGAGCTAACACTTTGGTCTATCAGAACGTGTCGTATACGAAACTCAAAGAATATTAAACAATGCTGCAGCACAACTCCGGAAATAATTTAATATTTGTACCTTGGTTGCAATCCGCGTAAAAACTAGTCCAAGTTAATACGGATGGAAGGCAATACATTTCTTAGCAGCACTGAACAATAAACTAAAAGTCTGTAGGTTCGAGGACGACTATGGGGGTCCAAGTATTCCAAAAAGATAGGAATGGCTTCACAGGAGAGTTTGTAAGTGGACTGACCCGATTAACGTCAATGCACTGCAATAAACGAGCGACTAGGGTTTAAGAAGTGACTTGTGAAAGTCACTGAACAGGAAAGTCACTGATCAGTTCGTCTCGGGTATTGGAGAGCTAATTGACAAGGAAATCGATTGTCAGACTCACTCTGCAGAATTTCACCTGGAGTGTTAGTCCGGGTGGCTAAGTAGAAATGCAACTACTTAACTGAGAATTAATACACTAAGTAAGTGTAATAACCCTAGCTGGGGTTAGCAGCTTAGTAAGCTGTGCAAGCTTGGCAAGTCACACGAGGTACGTGGATAGTAGATGATGATGTATTGACTGATTCACTGCTAAAACTGCAGGCTATTTATACTGCATCTATCTAGCTTATGTAACTACTGCTAGGAACCTTGTAGAAGCTTCTACTACTGTGAAGAACCTTGTGGAAGCTTAGAGAAGCTTCAGGAAAGGTTTGGAAACTATTGGAAGGCTGTGGAAGGTTCTATTGCTATATTGGGTTAAAGTCACAGCTCTGTGACAGTAAAGCTAAGAGTATGTAAGAAACTCCCACGCTTCATGTGATTATCATGTGACGAAGGAAAGTCATGTGACTTCAAGCTGGATTGAGGTCATGTGATGGTGTCATGTGATTGTCAGGTGACCATAGATAATCAGGTGACTGTAGATAATCAGGTGACTTTGAGGTCAGGTGATTGTCAGGTGACTGTGGATGAGCAGGTGACTTTGAGCTGTTTTTGAGGTCATGTGATAGTCATGTGACCATGGGGGATTCTTAGCTAAACTATCAAGAGATTGTTGTATCTTGTGGACCCAATGTGAGTGTAGCTATGGCACAGCACAGCCTAACATAGCCTTGTTGCTATGGTAGCATAGGTTGGGCAGAGTTTGTATTGCACAAACTGTGTTGTGGAGGCTTGGGAATAAATTGCTATTTCCAGAGTGCTGAGTCCGAACCGGTAGGTTGGTCAGGGCTCGAGTTCGGGCTCGCGCGCGTCGGAGTTTGAATAAGCAGAGTTGTGGATACATGTGGATTCATAACTCTGCTGCAACAGAATAGAAGTGTTTTGAGCCGAAGACTTCATTAAAAATGGCGAGAAAATGGTAGGAAATTAGAGGAAGGTTAAATAGTTCATCCCCAATGATAGCAATACCTGTATGCCATATGTTAAGGTCACTATATCGAAAATACATGGAAATTCTCCTATTTGACCGGCAAAGCAGGATCCCATACAGACGCTCACGAAGTAGAGCGACGACGATCGTCCCTAAAGGGGGACGATGGCAAAAAAGACAAGCCCCAGACGATGGTCAGGACTCGGAATACTTGAGCTCCAGTCGCAAGAGCTCGAGGGCTCATGCCATCGACCACGAGACGGCAGAGGCCCTGAATAAACAGGTGCAGGCTGCGCTGCACCAAAGCACGCTGACGCGCCACAAGCACGATCAGCTGGCATCGCAGCTTGACAACGCCACCGCTGCCCTAATGGAAATCGGCAAGGAACTCCACCAGGTGGAGGAGATCAGGCTGCAAGATGCAGCCACGCTGGAGGACATCCAGAAAGCCCTCTGCCCACGCGGGGAACGCGATGCAACTCGTCTGAGCTCGTGACAGTCCGCAGCCAACGAACGCAGTCGCGACGTGGAAGACCCGCGCCGAAAGGAGCGGGACAAGCAGCGAATGCCGCCGCCAGCCGTCCCGGTCGAACAGGACGTAAGGTTCGGGAATGAACCTCAAGAGCAACCGGCTGCCCCAACGGACAGCTGTAAGATGATCCAACAAATCGTTAGGGAGCAGGTTGCCTCAGAGCCTGACTCTGAAACGACGACTGAGAGCTTAGAGCTCGAAGTCGCACACTGACAGCGCAAAGAAGCCGCAGCCGCGCTCCGCCACACATGGGCACTCGAGCTACTAGCGAAGAACACTGAAGAGACAGTGGCCCACAGCCATACTGCTCAGCTGCCCAACGAGCAGCTCACGCAAGCCGTACAGGACGCACGGCAGGCGCGTGCAGCCTACAACAGCAGGCTGTGGATCCGCAACGTGGGATTGACCGGGGACACCAGGCACAAAACGCCCCGGAACCGAGAGCACAAAATGCTCCCGATCCCGAGCCCAATCCGGGCCTGGGGCCCGTCAGGGCATATAACAGCCTGCCCCACACGGCGTCACAACCGCGCGAGTGATCCATGGCCCCAACGGAAGGCCAGGGAATCCCTGACCAGGCTGACATCGTACCAATGGAGCCGTACGACGGGATCACACGGATGATCCGCGTGGCGTTAGCAGACGCCGCGGACACAGACCCGGAGAAGTCTGTGCTAGCGAAAGCCGGCGTGAAATTGGCTCACCCTGAGCCATATGCTGGGGGATCTGACCTCGAAGAGTTTGAAATCTTCGTGGCAGCCATCCTAAGATGGCTGAAAATGAATTGCCTCCTAGGGCCAACCAGCATAGACATGCAGGTTGGCTACGTGGGCACTCGCCTCACCGGTGAAGCCCAGGAGTGTTGGGTGCATTGATGCTCCTGCACCAAAATCAAGCATAATATATCCAATTTGTTGTGTGCTTTCTCAATTTCTTCTCATTTTGTTCTTGTATCATGCATCCATTTCTCTGGTTATTTTCGAAATTTTCCACTCACTCCCTGTCTCTCCATTTCATCTTGTTATTCCTACTTTCACAAGCGGCTGCACCCAGCGGAGTCTGAAATGACTTCGACGCGCGAGCCCTTGGGCGCTAAAGAGCCGGGTAGTAGTACATGCGCAGTGAAACAGTTTCCCCCTCTCTCAGTGACAACTAAATTCACTGAGAGAGGCAAGTAAATTAGTCTAGCATTCTTTCGATTTATTAACCTAGAAATCCTCTGTAGTGAATTGTTTTCTAGGTAGTGTATAATATATTTAAAGTGACAACTAAATTCACTGAGAGAGTGAATTGTTTTCTAGTCTATTCTTTTGAGCAAGAAGTTCATACCTACTGCCTATAATTCCTGTCCTCTACAAGGAGTGCTTCCTTCGAAGCGTTGAATGCTTCGCTCACCAGGTCCGCAGCTGGATGCTGGAAACTGTGATGCAAGGCCTTCAAAAAAGGTTCCTGCACACACTGACGTACCATCATGCATCAAATAAATTCGACGTGGTCATGCAGGGCATGAAAATCGTTCAGGAAATGCTGAACGAGCTCACGAAATACGCGGCACGTATGATACAGCCGCCAGACAATTACACGTTCCGGAGACGGTTCATGTCGGCGCTGTGCAACGAAGTCCTCAAAAAGGTCTATAACGCCGAGAGCAGCTCAATAGAGCAACTCTTCGAGATGGCACGGATGATCGAGGAGGCATCCCGATACAACATGGAGATGTGCTGCGCAGAAAGCGCAGCAGCAACGGCAAGCGCTGCCCGGCTCACAGGGAGCAAGCCGTTGACACAAACGGGCCTGACCAGGCCCAGCCTATTCGCAAGAAGCGGAACAGGACAACGGCTACCGCCCCCATGCCCAGCACAAGCTGGACGCCCGCCTGAAGCTAAACAGCCTCAAGCGTCAGGGTCGTCCCCACGACCTGCCCCACCAACGAAAACGTTGGGCCGGCCTAACGATAGGCCCAGCGGCAGCCAAAGCAACACCATGTGCTTTGAATGCGGCCAACCTGGCCACAAAAAGGCGGAGTGCCCCCGGCTTAGGTCCGGTATAAGGACAGCAGCTGCGAGGCACGACGATGAGGCCAAGGATCCGGAGATGGATCTCGGTCAAAATTCTCTTCAACAGATTGATGAAGAGGGGGAGGGCGATCCCCAACCCAACAACACTCCGGATAACGGAGATGCGCCCGCTGAAGAGTGGGACCCAGAGCCATCCCAATACTATGAATGGGACGAGGAGGTGGAAGACACCACCTACAGGTCCTGCGCGATCAGATTCGCGCTGGAAGACGAAACCACCACGAAGGTCATGGCGGCACGCACATCAGTCACGCCAGACAAGGCGGCCGAGCCGGTGTATCACCACTGAAGCAAACACAGGACGCGGCCAACGCGCCCGCGCAGTGAGAACCGTACCCTATCGGGGTACTGGGAAATAAACGGCATAAAAGCCCACTGCCTGCTAGATGGCAGCAGCGAAGGGGTACTGCTATCCCCCGAATTCACGCGAGCTACAGGGATGAAGACATTCTCTCTGGAGCAGCCAATCGTGCTGCAGCTAGCCTGCATAGGCAGCCGTTCCACGATCAACTATGGAACGAACATGACCATCAAATTTGGTCGTGAGACATACGACGAATATTTCGACGTAGCGAACATAGAATATTACGACGCTATCTTAGGGACACTGTTCCTAAGGAGATTCGGCATAACCCTGGACTTCTCGAGCCCAGGGACGATCCGCAAGGGGAACGAAGTGATCCCCACGGGCAAGGTATCGTTCAACGACGATGGATCGACGAACGAGGACAAGGGGCCACAGGTGAGCAGGATCACCCAGGCACCAAAGCCTAACCTGGCTCATTGAAGCCAGGAGGACAAGTCGCAGGACGACTCGTCCTCGAACTCACCCTACAACCATAGGGAGAGGCGCTCTCACCTAACGGTGAAAGTGATGGGGAAGAGGAAAGTGGTTCCGCGCGCCGCGGGACCTAATAGACGCACACGGCGCCTAATGGCTTCTAAGCCAACCACCACCATCATCCTCACGGATGATGACCTTCCTCGCCTCCACGAGGAATGGATGGAAAGAATCACTGACTTAGTAGTGGAATTCCATTAGAACTCCCGCCACTATGGGAGATCAACCATGAGATCAACCTCATCGATCCCAACAAGCACATGTGGTATCGACTACCGAAATGCCCTGACCACTTCCGAGAGGAACTGTCGGCTAAGATAGAACGATACACCACTGCAAAGTGGTGGATTCCGGCAGTCGCGCAGCAGGCCGTGCCCATGCTGTGTGTGCCAAAGAAGAATGGTACATTGCGAACCGTCTTCAATCTGTGCCAGCAGAACGAGAACATGGTGAAGGACGTCACGCCCTTCCCAGATCAAGATATCATTCGCAGCGACATGGCTTGCTGTCGATATCGAAACAAACTTGATATGTCAGAAGCATACGAGCAGATCCAGATCCATCCAGACCACATAGCAAAGACTGCCTTTGCCACGATCCTTGGCACCTTCAGGAGCCAGGTGATACAGATGGGGGACTGTAACGCCCCATCAACATTCCAACGGCTAATGACAGCCATTTTCCACGACTGCATAGGTCGCTTCGTCCATGTATACATGGACGACATCTTCATATTCTCGCTCTCAATACAAGAGCATGAAGAGCACCTCTACATCGTCTTTGACAGACTGAGGAAGAATCACCTTTTTCTGAGCAAGAAAAAGGTGGACCTCTATTTGTTGAAAGTATCGAAGAACACAATATTAACATATTAATTACAACAAACACGAACCCATATCACCACCGATACACCGATAACCCCTCTCAGAGCATATACATTACGGCACTAGCACCCGAGATTGCCGAACCATCATCTGCCCACTCGACCCGACCTGATCACAGTCCCTGACTCCTCTGATGTCACAGGAACACATAACACATGTTACCACGACCTATATCACCCAAGGAACCCTATCCAAGACCACCGAGCCCATCCCGAATCACACGCCTTCCATCAGTCACGTGACCCAATTAAGGGACGCGACGCATCTAGTCGACCCTGCCTATACCCAGACTATGCCCCCTATCCATCACCAAACTTCCGTTTCCTAATCCTGTTTTACACTCCATCTCCAAGCCCAACTTATACAGCGCGCGTTGACACTCCTATTGTTGTATATGCGCCGCTCACCCCATTCCATCATTCCCTTAGTGTCACACCACTAATCCCCTGACTGCCAAGCGCCATCAGTAACTAATAAATACCTAGCTCCATGTACAATTAACTAGTAGTGAAATCACACTTCGTTTCGCTCCTCACACAGTAGTAGAACTTTCAGTCGACATAATTCATAAGACACACACATTCACTGCGTGTGCAGATATTCCTGTCCACTTCAAGCCTTACTCGATTTATCTCATAATTGAGAGATTAAATCACATTGTCTCAAATAATATTCCTAACACTAAACAACACTATTCCATCCGAATGGAGTGTCTTGGCCATATTATCGATGGCCGAGGGGTACATGCCGACGAGGACAAGATGCAACGCATCCGTGAGTGGTGCAGGCCACAGACGTTCAACGACGTCCAGCGTTTCCTTGGGCTGGTACAGTATCTGGCACACTACATGCCAGATGTTAGCGCATGTACCACCCCACTATCGGGCTGTGCGCGTAATAACCGTCCATTCGAATGGACTCCACTACTAGACAAATGCTGGCAAAGCATTAAAGCGTTGGCCTGTAAGGCCCCAATCCTGCGTCCAGTAGATGCAAGGTGTCCAGAGCCGATCTGGGTGATCACCGATGGGTCGAAAGCCGGCGTTGGTGTGGTTTACGGCCAAGGTCCTGACTGGAAAACCTGTCGACCTGCCGGCTTCTTGTCAAAGAAGTTCTGCGTTGCTCAGCAACACTACCGGACTCACGAGCATGAGACGATCGCGGTGCTCAAGGCTCTCATGAAATGGGAGGACAAACTGCTGGGGTGAAGGTTCACCCTTGTCACAGACCACAAAGGGCTCGAGTACTTTGAGACCCAGAAGAGCCTATCTGATCGCCAGGTCAGATGGTGGGAGTTTCTCTCCCGGTTCAATTTCAACACCGTTCATGTTGACGGTGTAGAGAACAAGGTAGCGGACTGCCTGTCGCGCTACTACGAGAACGACATGAGTGATGACAATCACCCGGACAACGTCTTCGTGAACACGGATGCACATTTAGACCCGGACGGTGAAATATTGCCCACCGACCGGTATATCGAGCTGCGAACAGCGGCGACAAGATGCTCTAAATGCCTCGCGGAGAAGACAGAGGCGAGAGTAACAGAATCTGCTGCATTAAACGAGGGCTCACAAGAGCCCACGAACATCACCGCATCAGGCAACGACAACGATGATGTCAGAGCCATCGCCACAGGGAATGACGGCACGCCCCTGCACCGGGTCGTCGAACAAGGTGTAGACCTGTCTAAGGTCTTACGAGACGCGTACCACAGGGACACCATGTTCACAAAGATCATGGCACACCCGGACAGGCACCCGAGATTTGGGATCTGGGACGGGATGATCTGGACTAAGAACCAGCTCAAAAGAGACATCATTGCCATCCCCCGCTCTGTTCTTCAAGGGGAAGGAAGCTGATCGAAATTATCATCGATCGGGCACATCAGATAGTCGGCCACTACGGCCATCTGAAGACTTCGAACGTAGTTCGAAGAGCATATTGGTGGCCGGGCATGAGTCCAGACATAGAGGCATTCTGCACATTGTGCGCGAGATGTCAGATGACGAAAACCGGCCCAAAGCCCTACTACACAGCCTACCCATTCTGGATAGGCCGTGGCAGTCGATTGGCATCGACTTCATGGGGCCCCTGCCCAAATCCAACGACTGTGACTACCTCATGGTAGTCATCGACCGACTAACGTCGCTCGTACACCTCGTACCAACCACGACGAGCGTGTCAGCCAAGGGAGTAGCCTGGCTGTTTTTGAAGGAGGTCATCCGACTCCACGGAGTTCCCAACTCCATCGTCTCGGACAGAGACTTGAAGTTCACATTGATCTTCTGGCGTGAACTACAGAGACTCATGGGGACGAAGCTCCTCATGTCAACTGCCTTCCATCCCCAAACGGATGGAGCCACCAAGCGGGCAAACCGCTTGATCAGCCAGATATTGCGCGTGGTCGTCAGAGACGATAAGAAGGATTGGGCATCAAAATGCCCAATTGTTGAGGTCGCCCTCAACAGCAACATCAGCGCGACCACAGGGTTCGCACCTTTTGAGCTGAACCACGGCTATATGCTGCGGATAGACCTCCCCATAGCCGTGGACACCCCGTTCAAGGGGGTAGCCCGGTTCGCACATCAGGCAAAATGGAACCTGATGGCGGCACACGATGCAAAGCGACAGGTACGCGGCCAACGACTGCGTTGTCATGACCGGTTTATTTCTCCTACCGTGCTACCTCTATGTTCCCCCTCGTCACTCCCTAGCATCTTCACCAGAGTTCGCCGCACCTACCGACCACTTCCCCTCTACGTCCACTCTATCCGCTGTTCGCCCCATTCTCCGAACCGCTATTCGCTGCTTGCACATTTGGTCAGCAGCCACGCCATCGAATATGATCAATACCATTCACCCAGAATGATGGTTCATCATTAACCCCATCATCTTCTTAATCCAACCCCATTGGGTGTTCGTATGGCCAAAGTGTGATCGCAGGACGTCTCTTCCATAGGCCGTGCGGGATCAACCCAGTAAACGAAGAGCCCGTGCAGGGTAGCATGTATGCGGGTCCCAAGACATGGTTTTGTCCATAAGTGCCTTCACTCCCTTTACTCTCTGTCGTTTCATGTTCGCATTCTCCCCTCACTCTATTGTATGTTTATTCCATCTACCTAGTATCATGACTGTGCACCCCTATCCAACCCTGACTTGTGACGGCCTCTTTCCTATTCGCTGATACCTTACGAGCATTCGATATAAGTAGTTTCCATTTGCATGTATATTCCCCAGTTCAATTATCATACGTCGTCCATCTTGTGCAAACTTGACCTCGCTGTGATAATCGTCTTGAGCCTCTCCTTGAAGATTTCTATCTTCGACCAGCCAAGGACTTAGGCATCACTGGTGAGTTCTCATACTTCATCTTCGTTACCTTAG
>WHVA01000885.1:0-23515 GCA_015179125.1 Gautieria morchelliformis
AACTCGTCCAATGTGAGTACTTTCCATGTAGTACTCGCTGCCACTGCAGTGGACTGATGTTCTACTTTATACAGACCATTCGAGAGTGGGATCTGTCCCAGTAACGTCCCTTGTTTATCTCAAATTAAGCACTTCTGACCCTTGAGTATAACCAAGTAGCCAGCCGTGTCGCCTCGCGTTAGGGAGATGAGCGTAAACGCGAGATCGGGACAGTACAGCACATCCTTCAAGGTAACGTGCGTTGTCGTTCTCCCACATGTCAATCTGGCGTCTGCTGAACTTGCAATGCCACGTCACCTTTGTTATTATCCAAATTTAACGTCTTCAAGTTTTGGGGTGATGCCTTATATGACTCTTCAAGTTCTCACAAATCTCCGGTCTACAATTTTATCCTAGCTTCCCTTTCGTTATCTCTGCATGCACATGGGGGAACCCTGGGCGTAGCCATGCCTATGTGGGCGAAGGGGTTGTGTTCATCATCGCGCCTAGGTATCGTTCTCCTCATGTGGCATCATGAGGTATCGGGAGGTCTTGCTGAACCATTGCATGTTTTGCAGGTACTCAGCACCCTCTCGCTAGCAGGGCCCTGGCCGTTTTTTTGCTCCTCTGTGGAGCACTTGTCCCAACTCCTTTCTCTGCTCCTTGCACTCCGGGAAGTTGAACAGAAAGTGATGTGCCATTTCATCTGCTCCTGCGCATACTGGGCACCATGCCGACTCTACTTTGCCTAAACATCAAAGCGACGTGGGCGGTTCTTAATTGTACAGGTAGGGTTGTGTGTTTGCACGGTAGTCTGTCGCTTAGCTTGGTTTTTTCATTTTATTTTTATTTTTATTTTATCCATTTGTGTCTTTTGGGGCCGCACCCTATGTAAGACGATGCATACATGTGTTCTGTCTGCCTGCTTGTTCAATCTCCTTAATTCAATCTGTCTCCACATGAGCTCCACGGGCAATGCCCCGAGCATATCCGTGCCTTTGTGAAAGCGAGGTAATGGGCTCTGTGTGGCTTGCACAGGCTGGTCTACCTTTTGTCTCTTGTCTCCGGCAGCGCTACGTCTCCAAACGTTTGTCCAAACCTCCCTGTGTCGTTTATGTATCGGAAGAGCGATTCCATGGCCTTCGGTCTGGTCAGTAGTGTTCCCATCGATCTAGCCCCGCGTCTCAGCCTCTTCTCCATCTGTCCCCTTTGCTCTCAGTACGCTGGGCACTGTAGTAGGTAGTGGTGCACGGTTTCGTCGCTCCTGAGGCAGGCTGCGCAAGTGGGTGAGTCGGCCTTCCCTATCCTGAACAAGTGCTTCGCTAGTGGCGTGTGGCCCATTCTCAGCTGAACCAGTAGTGAACTATGTCTTCATGTCATGCCACTGGTGAGTTTCATGTATGCTGGTGATGGCATTGTTGGGTCGATCTTGTGCACATGCTTGGCCCTCGGCGACCTCGGGAACATCTCCCTGGCTTGTGCTTTCAGCGCCTTGTGGTGTCTCAGTAGCTCGGCTGTCTTGCTGGTGGGCATTCTCCCCTTGCATATTGACAGATCGTTCGCGCTTCTGGTGGACTTGCCTTTCGCTGCTCTCTTAGCTTCCCTGTCCGCCCGCTCGTTCCCTTCTATTCCCTCATGCCCAGGTATCCATCTTATTGTCACCGTCGCCTTTCCCCCTTTTCCTCCCTTTTTTTTTTTTTTTTTTTTTTTTTTTTTTCTTTTTGTATCCAATTTTACGTCTATTGGGGCATTGCCCTATGTTAGACGGTCAATACATGAGCTCCGACTAATTTTGGTTCCATCCCCCCTTTCGCCCTCTATCTCTGCTTCTGCTCACTAGGTTAGACCCTGAGCGTGTCCATGCCGGTGCGGGCGAGGTGATTGTTGTGCGAGTTGCAACGGGTTGTCATGCCACTCCCTCCTCACTTCATCTCATCTTTCTGCCTCTCCGGGAGTATCATGTCTCCGTAGGGTGCCTCGAATCATTGTGTGTCGTGGATGTACTTAAACAAGTGTTTCATCGCTTTGGGCTTCCCGAGGACCGTTTTTATTGATGCCGCTCCTCTGCGCAATCCTTTCTCCATCTCTCTTCTCTGTGTACTGTATGCCGGGCACCTGAATAGATAGTGGTGCACTGTTTCGTTGGCTCTCCTGCAGGCCGGACATGTCGGCGAGGTCACTTTGCCGATCTTATGCAGGTGTTTGTTGAGTCTGATGTGTCCTGTTCTCAATTGCACTAGCAGGCTGGCGTGCCGCCGCGGCATGTCTTTGGTGAGCTTCGCGAACGCTACGGATGGCATGGACGGGTCAATCTCATGTGAGGTTCGAGCGCGTGGGGACTTAGCAAAAATTTCTCTGGCTCTCTGTTTGATCTCCTTCTGGTGTCGCTGGATCTTGGCCGTCTTGCTGACAGGCAGCACTCCCCTACATTCAATTGGGATGAACCTCTCCTTGCCAGATTCTCCTCTCGCGGCTCTCTTTGCCTCCTCGTCTGCTCGCTCGTTGCCTGCTACGCCCTCGTGTCCCGGAACCCACCTCATCAGTATGGTCGTCCCTGGTTGCTGCTGTGCGACTCCTTCGATCTGTCTGTGAAGGGCGTTGATAAGATACTGTCCTGGGGTCGATTTTTCCTTTCTCGTGGTGAGGATTGCCGCCTGGTTGTCCGTAGCAATGACGTATTTTCGTCCCCTTTCCGTGTTGAGTAGCTTGGTGCCCATCGCGGCTCCCACTAGTTCGGCCTCGAAGACCGTGTGCTCCTGGTCCGTTCCCAAGTACAGTCGGACTGCTGTGACCTCTCTCCCTCCTCTGTACAGTACCGCTGCCGCTCCTACTCCACCCTCTATGCTAGAGCCGTCTGAGTATATCACGACATCTGCTGACTCCGTTCCTATCTCCTCGATCGCCTGGTCTTTGTTGCGCGCGATTCGGGTCTTGAACGCCGGGGACCATTTGGGGCCATAAACAACGGTATGTATTTTTTCCATTCTGTGAGGCTGAATTCCAGTGGCATGTAGGATCTCGTGGAGGGGTGTCCTGTGCCTCTTGACGTATCTTTCAGCTGCTTTGCGGACTTTCGTTGCGAGTGGGTGGGTGTCGGGTAGGCAGGCCAGCCATATCACTGCTCTGTGGATCGTTTTTGCGACTAGCAGTGGGAACGGCAGTAGGTTGGCATGTGCGTCGAGGGTGTCAGTAGCCGTTGTCCTCATGGCTCCTGTTATGGTGAGTGCCGCTTGCTGTTGGACTCGTGCTAACTTGTTGATATGCCCCTTGGTCCCCTTGGTGCACTCAGATTCTGGGATAAGGAAGACGTCAGCTGCGTAGAGCATTCGAGGGATTGCCACTGCTAAGTAGTATTTTCGCATGTGCTTAGCTGTAGCCCCTCTCGTCTGCTTTGTCATTCTCTTGTACTGGTTGATATACGCGTCGCCTTTTTTGAGCATGTGGTGCACCTGTTGTCTGAATCGCAGCTCTTGATCCATGACGACGCCAAGGAACTTGTGTGTCTCTGTGGGTTTGATGACGTGCTGGCCTATTCTGATGGAGGGTCTCGTTGCTGGTCTGGTCTTTCTGGGTCTTGTGGGGTCTTTTTCCCGTCGCCTGGTAAGTCCCATTAGGCCGAACTTCTCTACTGTGAAGTTGCAGTCGTGGTCTTGGGCCCAGCTCAGTGCACCTTCCGGTCTTGCCATGATGTCGGTCAGTTTGTCGAAGGCCTCTGCTAGGTCGGCTCCTACTGCAGTGATGGTGGTGTCGTCGACAAACCCGACACAGTCTTCACCTCTCTCACGCTGTACGACCTCTATGAGGTCACTGTTGTAGAACTGGTAGGCTATGGCCGAGAGGGGGCACCCTTGGTCCATGCCCCGTGCAATCCACCTTGGCTCTGTAGCGTAATCGTCAAAACTCAGCGTGGTGACTCTTCCTTCCACTTTTCTGTGAATCCACCTAGTGTACTCAGCTGGTATCCCTCTCCGACGCATGTTGTGGATCAATCAGTCAAGCACTATGCTGGGGAAAGCTCCCTTGATGTCCAAGTACACCACCCCCAGCACTTTGCCTCGCCGCCACGCTTCTTTAGCGGCTCCCACTACATAGTGTAGAGCGTCGGTTGTTGCGCATCCCGGTCTGCACCCGTAGTGGTTATCTGGCAACAGGAAATGTTTCTCCGCCATTTTCACTAGGTCTTCGGTGACACAAGCTGAGAGGACTTTTCCTAGTGTGTCCAGCAGTGCGATGGGTCGGTATGCTCCAGGTATCGTGTAGTCGGCCTTCCCCGGTTTGCGCAGGACCCTTGTAATAGAGTCTTTCCATTCGGCCAGGTATGTCTCGAGGCTGAAGGTTGCTCTAAATAAGGGTCCTATATATGGGAGAAGCACGCCAATGGTTTGTTTTAGCACGACGTTTGGGATACCGTTTGCCCCGGCAACTTTGAAGGGGTTCAGTTTATCGACCGCTCTTCTTATCTGCTCGTCGCTTATCGGTTGGAAGTCGAATGCTGGTTCGGGGTACATGTGGTTCGTTTGGGTGGTCCCGCTGTTCGTGCTTATCTGTGGGAAGAAAGTCTCGAACAGTACATCCGCTTTTGCCTCATTTGTATCCACTAGCCATGTCGAGCCATCCTGTAGAGTACTTCGCAGTGTGGGGATCCTTGCACTCCCGCCATCTGACGCTTCAGCTGTTGCATACTTGTGAGCCGTCCAGACAGTTTTCTGGTCGATGCTGTCCAGAAAGTCGTTCCAGTGATCCCGCTTTGATTTCTCGATCACGCTTGCGTAGTCGTTCCTAGCCCTCTTGTACGTCTCATGTGCGTCGTTGGCTGGATCGCTGCACCTTGCGTAAGCCCTTCTTCCCAGCTTCCTGGTTTCCGTCCTGATCTGTGTCAACTCCAAAGACTACCATCTCTTCATGTACAGTGAGGGCTTGCTGACGGGGACCACCTCTTTCACCGTGTCCGTTATGGCGTTTGTCAGTGCTGAGAGGTTTGTGGTGAATTGGTCTGTGTTGATTGGTACTGGGCCGCTAATGGCGGCTTGGATCCGCTGTTCAAGTTCCTTTCTGAAGATCTTCCAATCGACCTGGCAGAAGTTTGCCTTTGGCGAGTGTGTGCTGGTGTGCATGGAGAGGTCGATGGTGGTGTCGATCGGGAAGTGATCACTCTTCGCTGGCTGGTCCTCTGGCTTGGTTTTGCAGCTGACAAGTATATCTAACAGCTTGGCGGACATGAAGACGTTGTCTGTCTGGGTGAGGTTGCCCGTCGACATTGCCTTGAGTGTGGGTACGTTTTCCGGCAGGGCCATCTGCAAGTCGAGTTCGGTGATCGCGCCTAGCAGTGTCTGTGCCGCGTCGAGGTTGGAGCGGGTGAAAAGGTGGGAGTTTCACTCTTCATCCCACAAGGGATGGTGTCTGTTAAAGTCTCCGACCCATATGGTGCCTATAATTCCCTCCTCCTGCTCTTGTCTGGTCCTTTCCCTCTCTCTCATGTGTTTCTGTATGTCTCAGATGCTGTTAGAGTGTGTACAATCACAGTATAAATTATATATGAGTACGTCACCCGTCGCTGTTTTCAGTTTTATCGCGGTTATATCGGGCGTGCCCACATCTACTTCCTCCCAGGCGTTGGTGATTATTCTCTTGCTGACGAGGATCATAGACCTCGTCGTCTCCCCCTTACCTCCATAGTGTGTTTTTGGATAGACTGAATACCAATGTGGCGTGGCCCTGGCGTTTCCGAGGAAATCAATGTATGGTTCTTGTATTGCTAGTATATCGAAGTGTTCGGGTGTGCACTTAGCTAGGAGGTCCGAGACTGCAGTGAGTGATTTATTGGTGTTCTGTTGTCTGATCTTTAGGTGTCTCGTGTTGTATTGGTCGTTACTCATTGGTGGTGTGGGTCGTCTTGGTCTGCTCTCTGGTGGCGTGTGTTCTGGTTGCCATTAATGTTGTATTCGTCAAGTCTCGTTTGTCTTGGCGATATGTTTGTCCATCCTTGGTCGTTGTGTCCTAGTGGCGGGTTGCCTCCTCGGCGCGTGTCTTGGTAGTTGTCTCTGTTTTCCCTGTTGAATGGTCTCTCATTAGTAAAGTGTGGATATGTATTGTTTCTGGCACCCATTCTTGCGAGCATTTCACTCGTGTCTGTCACATCTCCCGCGTGTCCCTGTTGTTCCCATGTCCATGGGTCGTCGCTGGGGAAATACTTGTAGGTGTGTTCGGGATCTGTTCTTTCTACCGTGGCGCAGGCTGCCGCGAAGCTTGGGCATGTTCTGTCCCAGGAGGCATGCCCTGTCACATTGCAGTTAATGCATCTGAATTGGTCAGGGTCGGTCTCCTCGCAGTCTGCTGTTCTGTGGTCTTTCGCGCATGTGCCGCATCTGTTTGGCTCATTGCACTCTGCGGCCATGTGTCGGGCATTGTGCTTTTGACATTTGAGGTATCTTCGTGGCTCGCGCTTCATTCTCCTGGCCCACGCTCTTTTGCCTGCAATTATGAGCCCCTCTCTGATGCTTTGGTTCGCGGCTTCGACCGTTGTGAACTTGGCGATTATATGTGCTGTTCTCTGGCCCTCTGTTCGGCGTTGGATTGGCTTTATCCATCGAGTGGATATCAGGGTGTCGGGCGGGAGTCTCGAGTCTCGTTCGATCCTTTTGATTTCTGCTAATGCTTCTGGTGAGTGGCTGATCGGCACATATTCAACTATGACCAATACTGCTCTGTCCTTAATTATAGCAGTCCCGCTGAATTTTTCCAGGAACATTTTCCTGTGGGCTTGTATCCACCTGGCCGCTGCTAGATTGTTTAGCTCGAAGACAATGCCGCCGTTGGTCAGCTTTTTGGCCCCCAGGAACTGGATCTCAGACTCGCTCCGCAGTTCTTTGATCTGTGTGATCGCCTCATTTGCCTTGGCCACCAGTTCTTGTTCTGTAAGTTCGCTTAGGGTGTTGCGTGCCGCTTCCGGGTCCCTGTCTACTAGTACCTGCCTCTCCTTGGCCTTGGCTTTCACTAGGTTGTTTGGGTGGGAGAATGGTACATTGCCCTTGAGTGCTGCTGCGTATGTGGTGGCTACTGCGTCTCCTCCCGTTTCCTCTCCCGTGCGTACCTGTCTGCTATACGAGTCCTCCATGTGCTGGTGGGCTTCCTCCACAGTGGCTTTAGCTACCTCCGTCGTGCTTTTGATTACTTCCAGCGCCATGTCTATTTGACCCGCTTCACCACTCCTCTTCGGCACAGCACTGCTGCAGCCCCTACCCCGCCCTTGATCATCGACCCGTCCATGTATACCTTCACTTCCGCTTCATCTCCTGCTCCCATCTCCGCTGCTTCCTCTTTGTTTTCAGGTATATTCATGTTGAAGGCAGGCTTCCACTTGGGCCCTCATCTTACTACTTCGATCGTCTCCATTAGCTGCGGCTGTAGGTTGAACGCGTGTAAGATTCCGTGGATCGATGACCTGTGTTTTTTGACATATCTGCGTGCGGCTTTTCTCACATGTTTGGACAGGGGGTGCTGTGTGGGCAAACACATCAGTTGGACTGCAGCTCGGTGGACAACCTTGGATACTAGTAGCGGGAATGGTAATAGATTTGCGTGTGCGTCAGCCGTGTCGCTCACTGTCGTTAGCATCGCCCCTGTGATTGCGAGGGTGGCTTGTCTCTGTACTCTCGCCAGTTTGGTGATGTGCCCCTTTGTGCCTTTGGATCGTTTAGATTCTGGAATTAGATAAGTGTCAGCCACGTATAGCACCTTCGGCACTGTTACCACTATATAGAATTGTCTCATATCCTTAGCTAATACCCCCTTCACGGTTTTCGCGATCCTATGGTACTGATCCATGAGCTTGGTACCTTTCTTCAGCGCATAGTTAACCTGTTGTTTGAATCTCAGCTCTTGATCCATTATTATCCCGAGGGACTTGTGTGCTTCGGTCGGTACAATCTCCTGGGTGCCGATCATGATATATGGCCTGGTGACTGGCCTTGTCTTTCTTGTTCCCGTCGTGTCTTTCTCGTGTTTCCTGAAAAAACCGATCAGCCCGAACTTATCCAAGGTGAACTGACATTCATGTTCAGTGGCCCAGTCTAGGGCTCCGTTCCGCCTATGGACAATATCTTTCAGCTTCCCGAATGCCTCTTCCATGTCCGCGCCTTCTGCCAGGATCGTGGTGTCATCAACAAACGCCACGGCATCTTCACCAGTTTCCTTTCTTACTACCTCGAGTAGGTCTGAGTTGTAGAACTGGTATGCTATTGTGGAGAGGGGGCAACCCTGGTCCATACCTCTTGGGATAGGTGTGGGTGGTGCGCAGTGGTCGTCGAACTTCAGCATCGCTACCCGCCCTTGACCTTGTTGCGAATCCATTCAGTATATTCTTGCGGTACTCCCCTGCATCGCATATTGTGTATCAGTCTAGGTAGTATTATGCTAGGAAATTCCCCCTTGATGTCTAAGAACAATGCCCCCAACACGTTCCCTCTTCGCCCCGCATCCTTCGCCTTCGTGATGGTGTAGTGGATGGCGTCGGTTGTCGTCCTTCCTTGCCTGCATCTGTAATGGTTTTCCAGGAGCAGCCTGTGCTTTTCCGCCATCTTGCCCAGGTCCTCTGCCACACAGGATGATAGGATCTTTTCTAGCATGTCTAGCAGCGCTATCGGCCAGTAGGCGCCTAGGACCGTGTAGTCTCTCTTTCCGGGTTTCCGTAGCACTAGTACCTCTGAGTCCCACCACAGTTTGGGGTATGTCTGTAGTGTGAATGTTGCTCTGAAAGGTTGTCTGATGTACAGTAGCAGTTGTTGAGCGCACTGCTTCAGTACTACGTTAGGGATCCCGTTGGCACCCGGGGCCTTGAACGGGTTAGTATGCTTGATCTCCCTCATGATCTGTTCGTCCGTTATCTCTTTGTATGTGAAGGCTGGGGGTGGGTGTTTGAAGTCGTGAGGAATATGTCCGCTGTCGGCCTGCAGAGGTGGGAAGAAAGCCCTTAAGAGCATATCGGATTTCTCGTTGTTGGTTGTTGCAGTCCATGCCGATCCATCCTCACATTTTGCCTTGAGCATGGGTACCCTTGCTTTTCCCCCATCGATGGAGTCCCCAGTGACAAAGCGGCTGGCTGTCCATACTGTATGCTTCTCCACCATTGCTAGGAAAGCTTCCCGGTGGTCTTGTTTTGATCTTTCTATGGCGGCCGCGTACTCTTCCTGGCTCCTTTGTATTCTGCATGCGCCTCGTCCGTGAGATCATTGCGTCGGTCGTATGCCCTGCACGCCAGCTTCATGGTGGTTCTCCTCATCTTGGTGACCTCTCTTGGCCACCATCATTTCATGTATGGTGACGGCTTCGTCTTGGGTACCATCTCTTCCGTCGTTTCTGCTATCACCCGGTTGACCTCCTCCAGCATCCTGTCGAATTCCCGCTTGCAGGTGGGGGCCTCTGCCTGTATCCCCCTAAGATTCTCTACTAATCTCTCATTGTACTCTGTCCAATCTACTACTCGGGAGTTATGCTTGGCCGGTTCCTGTGCCGTGGCTGTGGTCATGTCGAGTGTGGTGTTGACCGGCAGGTGGTCGCTACGCGCTGGCTGATCTTCTGGGACCGTTGTGCACTGAACGATAGCATCTAGGAGTGTTATTGACATAAATACATTGTCAGTTCTCGTGTAGTTGCCTGTAGTCTGAGCTATGAGTGTCGGTAGGTTTTTTGGCAGCGCCATTATAAGGTCCCTTTCCACTGTGGCATCTAGTAAGACCTGTGCTGCATATAGGTTACTCCGGGTGAAGAGGTGTGTGTTCTTCGCCTCGTCCCATTGCGGATGGTGTCTGTTGAAATCTCCAAGCCAGACCATGCCCGCCAGTTGTTCATTCCGCTTGTGTCTTGTTTGTGTCTGTAGGTATTCATCAGCCTTTTGTATGCTTCCTGAGTGCATGCAGTCGCAGTAAAAGTTGACTATTAGCCCTACATCGGTTTGCGTTCTGACCCTGACCCCCGTCACATCTGGATGTCCCACATCTACTGCCTCCCACGCATCCATCTTCATTCTCTTGTTTATCATTAGCATCGACCTGGTCTGTTTCTCCCTATCCTTGTAGTGCGTCGCTGGGTATATCGTGTGCCAGTGGTGGCTTGCGTGCGCATGTCCTAAAAAGTCGATGTATGGTTCCTGTACCGCTATTATGTCGTACTTGTTCGGCGGTGACTTCCCTAGAAGATCGTTAGTAGCATGTAGTGACTTATTTACGTTCTGCTGCCTTATCCTTAATGTTACCGCTGGTGTTTGGTCAAATTGGCTTCACTCCCACCATCATCCATCCAGCTTGCGCTGACAAATTAATTCTCTTCTAGAGAATGCGTCGAAGATGATGCGCTCAGCGTGTCACTACATTACCCATCTAATGCATGATTTACTTCTTGTGATTTTATTACTCACTTCTGCGCAGGCTCCCTACTCTCGAGAGCCTTGAACTGGTTTCTATTGAGGATGTATTGCCCAATCTGCTCATGGATCATAGCATTTGCCAGAGCATCCCGAAGACTTCTTCGGCTTGCTCCCTCTCGCACTCTGTGGGGTGCTCTGGGTGGCCTCCTGCGAGGTTGAAGTTGAGGTCGTTCCGGGCTTTTGTTGCTTCTTCTTTGCTACAGCAAACGCTGAGCCCTCTGCCCCGGTGTGCAAACCCTTCCTTATCTCCACTTGACGCAGATTGCTGACCAATTCCGCCACCGTATCATGATCCCAGTCGATGGTATTGGTAACTGCATCAAACTCCTCTAGGAGTGTATTGACAAAGAAGCTAAGATAGAGCGGCTCCGGACCGGGATGGCCAGCTTCTACGAGCCTCAAACGTAATGAGTCCATCCTGGCTTTATGCTCCATGATACCGGAACCGTCATAATGAATGTGAGTGATTTCTCCGAGCAGCAACACTCTCGTATTTGCTAAACGATTCCCATATGTTGGGTGCATTTATGCTCCTGCACCAAAATCAAGCATAATATATTCGATTTGCTGTATGGTGTTTCAATCTCTTCTCACATTGTTCTTGTACCATGCACCCATCACTCTGATTATTTTCGAAATTTTCCAGTCACTCCTTACCTCTCCATTTCATCTTGTTATTTCTATTTTCACAAGCAGCTGCACCCAGCGGAGTCTGAAATGACTTTGACGCGTGAGCTCTTGGGCGCTAAAGGGCCGGGTAGTAGTACATGCACAGTGAGACAGATTTCCCCCTCTCTCAGTGACAACTAAATTCACTGAGAGAGGCAAGTAAATTAGTCTAGTGTTCTTTCGATTTATTGACCTAGAAATCCTCTGTAGTGAATTAATTTCTAGGTAGTGTATAATATACTCTCAGTGACAACTAAATTCACTGAGAGAGTGAATTAATTTCTAGTCTATTCTTTTGAGCAAGCAGTCCATACCTACTGCCTATAATTCCTGTCCTCTACAGCATGTCCTCACAGGCAGCGTGTCCCCACACATAACGTGTCCTCACAGGTAGCGTGTCCCCACACATAACATGTCCCAACAGGTAGCATGTCCCCACACGTAACATGTCCTTACAGGTAGCATGTCCCCGCATGTAACGTGTCCTCACAGGTAGTGTGTCCCCACACGTAACGTGTCCTCAAAGGTAGCATGTCCTCACACGTAACGTGTCCTCACAGGTGACATGTCCCCACAGGTAGTGTGTCCTCACACGTAACATGTCCTCACAGGTAGCATGATCCCACAGGTAGTGTGTCCTCACATGTAACGTGTCCTCACACGTAACATGTCCTCACAGGTAGTGTGTCCCCATACGTAATGTGTCCCCACAGGTAATAGCATGTCCCCACAGGTAGCGTGTCCTCACACATATCAGGGACATGTATCAGTATCTATTTTGTGACATATATAAAATAGGAAAAGAAACCACATTTAAGCAGCTGTTGTCATTAATTTTAGCAAAGTCAGGATAATTTATTGATATCTATATTTATTTTTTGAAAAAAGATAAAAAAAAAAACACTACATTAAAACAGAAGTTGTTATTAACTTTAGCAAAGTCAGAATAAGTTATCTATTTGCGAAAAAATATCAAAAAAATGTACAGGATATTTAAGTTGGCTATTATTAAGGTTAGCAAGTTAGGTGTATTGATAGCAATTTGCGAAAAAATATCAAAAATATACAGGACATTGAAGCAGAAGCTGGTGTCAATTCACAGCCAAAGAAGCTCAGAGACACCCAGAGACACACAGAAAGAAACCCAGAGACACACAGAAAGACACCCAGAGACACACAGAAAGACACCCAGAGACACACAGAAAGACACCCAGAGACACATAGAAAGACACCCAGAGACACACAGAAAGACACCCAGAGACACACAGAAAGACACCCAGAGACACACAGAAAGACACCCAGAGACACATAGAAAGACACCCAGAGACACACAGAAAGATACCCAGAGACACACAGAAAGACACCCAGAGACACACAGAAAGACACCAAGACCCCAGCCAAAGCAGTAGTAAGCCCACCACAGCCAGAACACAGGAGGACCCCAGTGGGGAGTGCAGTTCTGCAGCATTGCTCTCTTTATACCAAGCGAAGGGTCGTGCACGGACCACTCGCGTATGGTCGCGAACCGGTCACGTGACCTGGAACGCTGCTGCGCAGCGTTTGTAGCTCGCGGCTGCGCCGCTCGCGCGCTCCGCTGACAAACTAATGACCAAGCATTGGTCAGCGGGCCCACAAACACCCACCCCCCGCGTTTAACTCTTAGACTAGGTGGGTACCCGCGCGAAGCGCGGGGGTGTAGGTCAAGCACCTCAGTAAGGTCAAATGCATCCGTAAGTCTAACACATTGGTAAGTCTAACATATCAGTAAGGTCAAGTACATTGGGGAAAACCAAAGTAATCAATTAAAATGAAGTCAAACACATAAACCATATCAAGAGAAGTGGAAAAAAAAAAAATCAAGGAGCCCTAAGTAATACATCTTTATATACTATGTTCGTTGTGTCCAAACCCTCCTCAAGCAAGACCTTGACTCTGTTCCAATTGGTCCCTCTTGATACACCAACATACAACTGACCATGTCCAAACACTGGATATCTCAGGTCCAGCCCAACCGTACCCAAAGACTGTCCCTGAGACTTGTTGATAGTCATTGCAAATGCCAAACGCACTGGAAACTGCCTCCTTTGCAGCACAAATGGCAACTCTCCCTCTGATGGCTTAATAATGATCCTGGGGATGAAAGCAATATTTCCTGCACATGGACCTGAAATGATCCTGACCTCCAACACTCTAATGCTTATCCTCACCAACCGCAACCTTGTCCCATTGCATAGTCCTTGCTTCTGATCCAAATTGCGCAACAGCATCAGAGGCACTCCAGGCTTGACTTCCAAGCGAGCAGGAGGAAGACAGCCCATCTCTATGGAATTCAGATACTCCACAGGATACCGATCTGCATCGTCGGATTCTTCAATGGAATTGGCACAGTGCAAGACCTGAGCATCACCTGGAAACTCCCTAAACACCATGGAATTGATCTCATTGACCTCAGTGTTTCTGGCACAGAGGATGGCCCGCTCCAAAAAGTAATTATCCTGGGCAGGGACTTGATTGCCAATGCCAGGGTATATTTCCTGGATCAGATCTTCAATTCCAGGGCCACACACCATGTGAGGAGGCAGTGAGAACGTATGATCTAGTGGGAGATCCTTTCCCTGGCCCACATTCTGCAGCCATTCTGCAAACCTGGCTCTGTCAGGGTCATTTCTCACCCGCATGTTCTCTGTCAGATGGATGACCTTGATCTTTGGCCACAGATATGACTTCTGAAGGGTAGCTCCCATGATATCCTCCTTGGAGCCTTTAGGGACAATTGGGAGAGTCTGCTGAAAGTCACCTCCAAAGGTGACTGTGATGCCACCAAAGGGTCTGTCAGGCTGGTCAAGGAAATCCCTCAGTGTCCTGTCAATGGCCTCTATGGCATGGTGATGCTGCATTGCAGCCTCATCCCAGATGAGAAGACTGGCCTGTCTCAGCATGTCAGCCTTGTCAGAGTTCTTTTTGATGGAGGAGAAAGAGCGCTCATGGACAGGAATGGGAATTCCAAGCATGCTATGAGAGGTTGTACCCTTAGTGAGGATAAGTGCAGCCATTGCAGATGAGGCTACTGCAATCACAATGAGGCTCTCTGCTCTACAGGAGTGGATTAGAGTGTTCCATGTGAATGATTTCCCGGCACCACCTGAGCCAGTGACAAAAAACATTTGTCCATCAGGTTTCCCATGAGCATCTCTGGTCAGTGCCGACCGTAATATCTGATCATGCGCGGACCTTTGCCCCTCATTCAGCCTGGGAACCTCCTCATCAGCTATGTTCCTCTCTTCAACAGGGTCATAGTCCCTCTGCTCAGCTATGAACCTGTTTCCAATGAGGGCCTCCCACTCGCCTGCCACCCGAGGCATATCATCAAAGCTGCTCAAGGACATTCAACCCTGCTGGAGGAGTTTTTCCAAGAGAAAGAGGCCAAAATCATAAACCTGATCGTCCTGTGGATCCTGCATTCCGTGTCTGATTTGGAGCTGGTGTCTGAGATCATCACATATGTGCTCCCTGAAGCCATCCCATAGTCTGCCAGGACCCGATGGATTGCAATGGCCAAGGATGGTGGCAAAGAGATGTCTGAGCTGAGCACCTGTTTTCATGCCACCGGCTTCCTGGAGACACAACCTCAGCTCCTGATCGTCATCCAGAAGTCCCCTTGCACGACAGGCCTCCTTGTAAGTAGCATATTGTATGCCATCCACCGACCTAAGCTCCTCAAAGGATCTAGCCCCCTTGACCACTGTGAGGAGAGTGCACACAAAAAATCTCTCTCCTGATTTAGGGTTTGCAAAGTGAAGGCGACCGATGCTATAACCTCTTTGGCGTGGTGTCCATACCTTTTCCTGTGCTTGCCAGGTAAAATGCTCAGGAAACTCCACATAGAGCAGATCACGTGCTTCAGGGTAGATATCATTGACCTCAAAGTAAGCCATGAGCAGTGTCTTTTTCGCCTCAGCCCTTTCCAGGATGTTGTCCACATCCTGGTTGGGATCAAAGATGATTGTGTGATGGTCCTTTTCATGGACTGGCAGTGCCATGACTGCAGGCACCTGGGTGTGGATTTCCCGCTCCAGCAACCTCCAACAGGCCTCATGAGCACTGACATAGCGAGCGTCCAGGTACTGCTTAATTTCATCCTGGGTGCGACCAAACTCCATGGTGGTCCGATCATGGCCCTTGTAGAGATACTTGTGGATATACTTGATACACCTCACATTGATGGTGAGTTCAGGGTTGATGTGACACCAGAATTTGAGCAAGAGCAGAGCAGAGTATGGCACAACCCATCTGTTGTCCAGCATGTCACCTCTGACATTGTGCAGCCTTCCATCATTGCGACGATGATATTTTGGATATCCATCCTCATTCAGACTGGTTTCCTCACAGAATGGCTTTGGGAAGTTTTTCTTGCACTTGCCATTTTCCATGCAGGGTGCGTTTGGTTTCATTTGTCCACAGGGACCATGTGTCATCAGCTCACAGACCAACCGGTAGAGGACAGGATGAGTCTCTGGATCAGGGAACTCCGCCGAAATCATTGAATCCACCTCATGTGGATGTCTGATCTTGGAATCTCTTTCAAACCAGATAAGAATATGCATGTGTGGGAGTCCCCTTTTCTGGAATTCAATGGTGTGGACGCGAGCGACGGTTTCCCCAAAAATCTTTTCCTTGACGATCAAGTCAATGAGGTATTTCTTTTTGAGCTGGAACACCCGCGACACCAGGTCAGGTCTGTCCTGAGGAGTTTGTCCGGGCAACAATGCATCCAATACCTCCTGCCAGTTGGGATTGGCAGTCATGGTAATAAAGAGATCTGCCACACCATACTTCCTTGAAATGGCCAGAGAGTTCTGCAGGTTTTCCTGCATGTCCCGTGTCCCCCCCTGAAATGTGGCAGGCAGAATGGATCTTATGCCCAAGTTGTTTGGATCTCTGTCATTGTCATTGCGATGAAAGGCATCCATCATCTGGTTATACATATCAGCACGGAGAGTGTGTTGATTTGTCCTGATCCACCACAGCCTGCTTTGCTCTGCAGCGGCCCAAGAGTCTACAATGTACTGCTGGAATAATTTGCCAGCACGCAGGAGTGTTGTAGGTTCTTCTGTTCTCTGGAAGAGACGATAGGAATGGAACTGGATTTGGGTGACACGCCCCCGTCGCTCATGCCCACCTGGTAATTGGCGATAGCGAATACCAGGTTGCCACCCCAACTCTTCCCTGGGAAAGAGCAAGACATAGTGACATAGTGAAGAGAGGCATAGTTTGGATTCATATCCGATACCCTTCGAAAGCGTCCACCTTTGAGCTGGGCAATAACATCCCTAGGTTCAGGGTTGATGCCATCTCCAGGAAGAACCACCGCAATCTCATCCGCAGTAGGGATATTATACCTCCTAGGATCCCTGTGTTCCCTGTATGTGAGCCTAGCCCGGATCTCACCATTCTGTCCCTGAGCTCTGAGCCTCTCAGCCGCTTGTCTATATATGGGAACATGAGGATTGCATAGGAGGAGCATTTCCTGCAAGTCTCCCATGATAGTTGGAGACAGACCTGGGTTATGCGCATTCCTCTGTGCCAAAGCCAATGCTGGATCATATATATAAAGTTGGGCATACTGTATCCGCCTCCCAGGGTTAGGGATGAGAGAGCCATGAATATGATACAGTTCGCCCTGCAGCTTGAGGACATATGGACCACGACCCTCCCGAAGCAAATTGAGGTCAAAGTCGGCACCCAAGGAAGTGAATGCAAATGCCGCATTATACTGCCTGATGTTCTGGCGAAACTGTTTGGCCTCAGGGTCCTGGCCCTCTAAGAGCCGTCTCAATGGCTGAGGGAGCACTGGCAGCTCTGGAAGCTGCACCTTTCCTTCTAAACAGCAATCGCCAAATCTGGGCCGCCGATTTGAGGAATTCAGCAGGTGTTCTGCCATCCAGTGTAATGCTCCACAGTCAGGGCAGGGAATAACCATGGGACCCAAATCATGACGCTGCACATCTGCCTCAATTATTCTAGAGCGACCAAGTGGAATAGGAGAAGGACGTCGCTGAGGATGCAGCCGAGGTACAGGGAGTGGCTGAGGAGGCCGAGGAGGTGCAGGGAGTGGCTGAAGAGGCTGTGGAGGTGCAGGGAGTGGCTTGAGGAGGCTGAGGAGGAGCAGGGAGTGGCTGAGGAGGCTGAGGAGGTGCAGGCAGTCGCTGAAGAGGCCGCAGAAGTGCAGGGAGTAGCGGAGGCATTGGTCTTACTGCATTAGCCTGAGCCCGCAATGCTGCGACCGCTGCAGAACCTACTACAGGAGGTCTAGGAGCTGGTTGTAAAGGTGCCTGCCTGGGTCTTCCCAAGGGCTGTGCTGGGATAGGCTGTATACCAGCAGTGTGAGCATGCAAATCTGCCACCGCTGTAGAGCCTACTGCCAAATGTCCAATTCCAGCCGCCTGAGCACGCAACTGAGCAATTGCTGCAGAACCTACTACAGGAGGTCTAGGAGCTGGTTGTAAAGGTGCCTGCCTGTGTCTTCCCAAGGGCTGTGCTGGGATAGGCTGTAACCCAGCAGCATGAGCACGCAAATCTGCCACCGCTGTAGAGCCTACTACAGGTTGTCCAATTCCAGCCGCCTGAGCACGCAACTGAGCAATTGCTGCAGAACCTGCTACAGGAGCTGGCTGTCCAGCGTCAGGCCTATTTCTTCTGAGGGGCTGTAATCGTTGGATAGCTGCTAACTGTGCACGAAGGGCTGCCACCTGCTCTCCAGGACTGGGATCAGGTGGATATGATGGCCCCGCAAGCGTAGGAGGGCGCAATGGAGCTGGCTGTACAGGGTCTGGCCTATGTCCTCTCAGGGGCTGCCATGGTGTGATAACTGCTAACTGAGCATGAAGGGCTGCCACCTGCTCTGTAGGACTGGGATCAGGAGCAAGTGATGGCCCTGCAGGCATTGGTGGACGTGATGGCCCTGCCACAGGTTGTTGAAAAGGATCGGCTGCACTGCTTCTAGAAGGAGGGTGAGGGATGGCAAAAGGTGGTGGTGGAGGGGGTGGCTGGTTCTGAGCTCCAATATGCACTCTCCGACGCGCTCTCCGATGACTGGGTGGTGTCATTACCTCCTGCCCCTCCCTCGCACTTTGACGCACCTGCTGACGGATGCTCTCTGGGGTAGATGGATCCCTGAGAAATGCAGGCATAAGAGTAGAGAGAGAATAAAGATATCAATATCAGACTTACATCGCAAGCAGAATAAGGCAAACTCAGGGAAAACAGGCTGTGTGGGTATCTCAGACAGATTTCAAAGCCACTGATCCTAATATAAATACTGCAAACAGCAGATACAGTTACAAAAACTTACCAGAAAGGGGATAATACC
The DNA here is from genome assembly GCA_015179125.1 of Gautieria morchelliformis. NCBI lineage: Eukaryota > Fungi > Basidiomycota > Agaricomycetes > Gomphales > Gomphaceae > Gautieria > Gautieria morchelliformis. The sequence continues at coordinate 18,438 of WHVA01000885.1, forward strand.
CAGGTAGGGTATGCAGTGGTGACAGGACAAATGCACTTGAAAAGTGCCTACAAAATGCCAAAAAAGCAAATTTATAGTAAATAACAAATAATAAGCATCAAGAAAAGGCAGATACAATACCATAACACTCACCAGAAACAGCCAGGTAGCAGGTGCAGCAGTGACAGGACAAATGTCACTTGAAAAGTGCCTAAAAAATGCCAAAAAAGCGAAATTATGGCAAATAAGAAGATAATAAGCATCAAGAAAAGGCAGGTACAATGCCATAACACTCACCAGAAACAGCCAGGTAGCAAGTGCAGCAGTGACAGAAAGAATGTCACTTGAAAAGTGCCTAAAAAAAGCCAAAAAAGTGAAGAAATTATGGCAAATAAGAAGATAATAAGCCTCAAGAAAAGGCAGGTACAATAGCATAGCACTCACCAGAAACAGCCAGGTAGCAGGTGCAGCAGTGACAGGACAATTGTCACTTGAACAGTGCCTAAAAAAAGCCAAAAAAGCGAAATTATAGCAAAAAAGAACATAATAAGCATCAAGAAAAGGCAGGTACAATAGCATAGCACTCACCAGAAACAGCCAGATAGCAGGTGCAGCAGTGACAGGACAATTGTCACTTGAACAGTGCCTAAAAAAAGCCAAAAAAGCGAAATTATAAATAACAAACATAAAAAAAGGCAGTTTCAGTAGCATCAAACTCACCAGAAAGAACCTAGATAGGAAGTTAATAGAAGAGATGCAGGTGGTGGGAGGGATGGGATGGGATGGGATGATGGTAGAAGGAGGGCAGAGGGGACCGGCTGCGCAGCGTCTGCCAGGTCACCCAGCGCTGTACCGGCAAGCACCAGAGACCGGTCTGGGCTGGGCCTGGGCCTAGGGCTCGCGGCTGCGCCGCTCGCTCCGCTGACCTAATTATTACGTAACATTATTTGTAACATTATTAGTCAGCGGTGCGCCCACAACCCACCGAGCGCGTTTCACTCTTAGATGGGAGTTGTGTTCCACCGCCTGGTGTATATTACCCTGATTCTATAGTCTCCTCAAAGCAAGAAAATCCTCAGCCTGCATGAAGGGATAGGTCTCCCCTGCTTCTGCCTTCTCAAAGATGCGCTGATCGTGGAGAAAACTAGTTTACCTGCCAGCGGTTCCAGAGGTTTGAATACATCTTGCAAAATGTAAGTCGCCTTTGTTGAAATACAACAACATGTTGTGTCCCGCCAACGCGCGATCATTGAGCATCCAACTTGAATTTTGGATGTCATATGGTAAGTTGGAATTTGCCGATGGCGACACATCGACGTTCAGACCTGTATGGCTGCCAATAAGGATAATCAGCAGATAATAAAGGGACTCCAGATCGTTGCAATGGGCTGTTATGTAAACGATTTTTGAGAGCATTGCACTGCATGAAAACATAAGAACCTGTTAGTAATCAGGACGATGATGCAGCCGAGGCAGAGCCGGCACGGCACGCACTTAGCCGGAAGTTCGAGAACGCTCTCGACTCCGGGTTGCTGGTGCACCGGCATCGCATCGGCACAGCAGCTCGAAGATATTAGTAATACAATGGACTTCATATTTTGTCTATAAAGGCAGAACGATCTCAAATAGATCGTAGTATAACAGACTATTATTTTACTCCTTCGTTCTACAGGTTATGGGCCCCGGCCATAACTAAACTATTACACATCTAACTTACTCCAACTACGCTCTATATTCCACCGACTCAATACCAATCGACAATGTCGAGTAGCAACAACACGTACAAGATCGACCCCTTGAATGGGGACAATTACGCCGGCGGCTCAAGTGGATACTCGACAATTTAGATCTATGGGACGTGGCTATCGGCAGGGAGACGGAACCGAGACCGGCAGATGCTGGCAACGTCACTGCGACCGAGCAGCAAGAAATTGACGATTGGAGAAGGAAGGACAAAAAGGCTAGAAAAGAAATTTGCCTTAGAGTCGCCGACGAACAACTGGTGTACATCAATCAGACGATGTCTGCATTTGCTGTATGGGCTAGTTTACAAGCGATATTTGAATCTAAGGGAGCCGTTGGGATCGTAAATCTCCGAAGAGATTTCTTCTGGACGCTTGCCGAGGACGGCGTGAACATGGAGGAGCACGTACACAAGCTCCATGGCATTCAACAGGAACTGAATGTGCGGGGACATTACATCAATGACACCGAGTTCTCGAACACGTTGCTGACATCACTACCAGATTCTTGGTCGGCATTTATTATGGCAGTAAACTCCAGTGGAGCCGGGACGACAGCTGCTATATTAATAGCTCGAGTTCTCGATGAGGATCGAGCACGGAAAGCTGGATCAGCACGGCAGACGGCGCTTAAGACGCAACAACGTCACAGGCCCAGAAAAGATGACTCAGGAGCAACAAAGGGAAAGTGCCGAAATTGCGGCAAGAAGGGTCATTACGTGAAGGACTGCTGGGCGAAAGGTGATGGCAAGGAAGGCCAAGCACCAAAGTGGTTCAAATCAGGGAACAAAGAGACAGTTAAACAAGCAGAAGAAAAGGATTTCGCATTTGTATCCAAGGAGGTAGCATACAGTGCTATATCTGCATCCGACTGGCTAGCCGATTCAGCGGCAACAACACACATAGCCCGAAGCCAAAATGATTTCGCTAGCTATGCCGAGGACCCATCAGAAATTGAAGGAATTTCACCTGATGTGGTACTACACACACAAGGTCGAGGCACTATATACATGGAATTCAAGGTCGGCGCCAAGACGAACATGATCGAACTATGTGACGTCAAGCATGCACCAGATGCGCCGAACAACCTTATCAGTGTAGGGCGTCTAACTGATAAGGGCAACACAGCCACATTTACAGGCACCGGCGTCGAATTCAAAACACGCACTGGAGTTATTTTTGCACAGGGACAGAAGCGCAGGAGGCTATTCTGTATGAAGGCACGGGTCACTTGATCAATCGAGGCACAGGACTTTGCGGCAGCGGCAAAGGGGCGGTCATGGGACAAATGGCACAGGATACTCGGGCACATCAATATAAATTCTATAAAGATGTTGAAATCTAATGATCTAGTTACTGGACTTGAGATCGACAAGTCAAACAAGCCGAGTGTAAAAATATCTATCTTAAGCCTCAGGTCACAAGAGCACGACAGAACTTAACCAGTGTGTGGTATTCTGATGCTACGTAGTGACAGTGTAAGGGTAAGATGCGATGGGGACCGCTGGCCGGTTCCCACGCATAAACTATACAGTGGGTCCCTAAGGGGCCCACTGGGATTATGTAATAACTAATGTACATGTAGATACATGGGTTATTTACACCCTCCCCCTCTATAGATAACTATAGGGGTTAATTACTACTCATAGAGGTCGTCCATGAGGGAGTCCTCTAGAGTGGCCGATACGACGACGTCATTGTCGTACAGGGCCGGAGGAGCACGTGACTCCTCCGGGGGCATCTCCGCGTCATCGGTGGTGATCCGGTGAGGCTAGTCAGCCTCACCACTAGCGGCGGTCTCCGCTTGGGCGCTGGGGCCCGTGTCCTCGCGGAGCATGGCCTCAACGGCCGGGTCCTCCGTGTGAGGAGGGGGCCGGAAGCGCGCCAGCTCTTGGTCGAGCTGAGCGTGAGTGAAGGGGTCGCGGCACTGCGGCCCTCACGTGGCTGGTCTCTATGACCTTTTGTTGGCCCTCACGGGCGGCGGCGCTGAATGCCGCACCAGTGATGCTGCGCTGAACTAGTGTTCAATGCGCGCCGCTCACTCGTGAGTGACTCCCGCGTAGCGGGCCAACCATCTCGCCGATCTCCGCGAGTGGATGTCGGGGCCGGCTCGGCCCTCCACAGGGAATGGGCCCGTGATTGAGAGCCGCAGGGTGGTGCTCTGAGGCGTCAGCACTTCCCTGGCATCGACAAGGCTCGACCATTGGTCCGTCGAGCCGAAAAGGTCGAGTAGCCTCGCCCTGAGTGGTGATGCGACCCCTTTTAACCCGGGGTGCAAGGGCTATCAACCACATCCAGACGTCCATGTCGTCTAGGTTGAAGGTGCCATCCGCGTTGTCACGGATGGCGGAGGGAATTCCTTCAGGGTTGTGTATCCAACCCTTTAGAATGGCCGCGATGTCGTGCGGGGTACCGCCCGCTATCACGAGACAATCCTTTTGGTATTGCGAGCGCGTTGTTCGCGCTCGATGCGTTTGAATACGCCGATCATCTCGCGCGTACACGCGATCTGCGGCGTTTCTTTTGCCCGCACTATGAGTTCAACGAAGCAGGGTTCGTCGAGCGGCAGACGTCGTACCATTGGGTACGACGTTGTTGGCCTTTCCTACCGGTCGTGGTAGGAGGCCCATCTCGGAGATCGGTGGATCTCCGAGTGGGATGAGCCTTCCTCCCCGGGTAGGGAGGATGAACCGACTCAACTGTCCTGCCGGCGGAGGTAGGGCCACGCCAGGCTACTGGGCCTCGACCTGTGCTATCCGCCGCTGAAGGGTGGGGTCGTGGATGGTGTGCGACGATGACGCCGCTAGGTAAGCGCTGATTGCGCTTTCCTTCGCAATGGCTAGCCCATTGACGGTGTGGAGGGAGCCGCGCAATTTCTTGCGCTTCTTCTTTGGCTGCTCTGCAGCCGCTGTGCCCGTTCAGGGTCGTACGTCTTCCAGACGGACGAGTCGGATTCCCATCCATCTAGGACGCTGTACACAGAGTCGGAAGGTGTGCTCTGCCTTCCGTTGTTGTCGTGGTTGGAGTCGGGTCCGACATCGGGACGCGAGCCCCGATGTTGCGCGTGCCGGCAACGGCGCCGTCACGTGAGGTGAAGATGGCCCAGCCACTGGGTCTGTGCCGGGTCATGTCGCGGCCTTTTTAGGCAGCGTGGACCAGGGTAACCTGGAGCTGGGCTGCACTCAGCTGCTGCTCCAGTTCCTTGATCCTGGCGCGCTCGGTTACGAGCGCGTCGTCGCGGTCCTCGACGCGCGTTCTAGCTCCTTGACCTCTTTTTTGAGGTCGTGACGTCCGGAGGGGCTCTTCTCGCACATCACGTGCGATGCCCCTTGGGAGCCATCCCCAAGCTGCATCGAC
>WHVA01000886.1:0-23353 GCA_015179125.1 Gautieria morchelliformis
TGGCCTCTATGGCATGGCGATGCTGCATTGCAGCCTCATCCCAGATGAGGAGACTGGCCTTCTCAGCATGTCAGCCTTGTCAGAGTTCTTTTGATGGAGGAGAAGAGAGCGCTCATGGACAGGAATGGGAATTCCAAGCATGCTATGAGAGGTTGTACCCTTAGTGAGGATAAGTGCAGCCATTGCAGATGAGGCTACTGCAATCACAATGAGGCTCTCCGCTCTACAGGAGTGGATTAGAGTGTTCCATAATGATTTCCGCACCACCTGAGCCAGTGACAAAAACATTTGTCCAGGTTTCCCAAGCATCTTGGTCAGTGCCGACCGTAATATCTGATCATGCGCAGACCTTTGCCCCATATTCAGCTTGGGAACCTCCTCATCAGCCTTTCCCTCTCTTCAACAGGGTCATAGTCCCTCTGCTCAGCTATGAACCTGTTTCCAATGAGGGCCTCCCACTCGCCTGCCACCCGAGGCATATCATCAAAGCTGCTCAAGGACATTCCACCCTGCTGGAGGATTTTTCCAAGAGAAAGAGGCCAAAATCATAAACCTGATCATCCTGTGGATCTGCATACGTGTCTGATTTGGAGCTGATGTCTGAGATCATCACATATGTGCTCCTGAAGCCTCCCATAGTCTGCCAGCTGCGATGGATTGCAATGGCCAAGGATGGTGGCAAAGAGATGTCTCAGCTGAGCACCTGTTTTCATGGCACTGGCTTCCTGGAGACACAACCTCAGCTCCTGATCATCATCCAGAAGTCCCCTTTGCACGACAGGCCTCCTTGTAAGTAGCATATTGTATGCCATCCACTGACCTAAGCTCCTCAAAGGATCTAGCCCCCTTGACCACTGTGAGGAGAGTGCGCACAAAAAATCTCTCTCCTGATTTAGGGCTTGCAAAGTGAAGGCGACCGATGCTATAACCTCCTTGGCGTGGTGTCCATACCTTTTCCTCTGATTGCCAGGTAAACTGCTCAGGAAACTCCACATAGAGCAGATCACGTGCTTCAGGGTACATATCATTGGCCTCAAAGTAAGCCATGAGCGGTGTCTTTTTTGCCTCAGCCCTAATGAGAATGTTGTCCACATCCTCATTGGGATCAAAGATGATCGTGTGGTGGTCCTTTTCATGGACTGGCAGTGCCATGACTGCAGGCACCTGGGTGTGTATTTCCCGCTCCAGCAACCTCCAACAGGCCTCATGAGCACTGACATAGCGAGCGTCCAGGTACTGCTTAATTTCATCCTTGCTGAGACCCAACTCCATCGTGGTCCGATCATGGCCCTTGTAGAGATACTTGTGGATATACTTGATACACCTCACATTGATGGTGAGTTCAGCGTTGATGTGACACAGGAGTTTGAGCAAGAGAAGAGGAGAGTATGGAACAACCCATCTGTTGTCCAGCATGTTGCCCCTGACATTGTGCTGCCTTCCATCATTGCGACGACGATATTTTGGATATCCATCCTCATTCAGACTGGTTTCCTCACAGAAGGGCTTTGGGAAGTTTTGTTGCACTGCCATTTTCCATGCAGGGTGCGTCTCGATTCATTTCTCCACAGGGACCATGTGTCATCAGGTCACAGACCAACTGGTAGAGGACAGGATGTGTCTCTGGATCAGGGAACTCTGCCGAAATCATAGAATCCACCTCATGTGGATGCCTGATCTTGGAATCTCTTTCAAACCAGATAAGAATATGCATGTGTGGGAGTCCCCTTTTCTGGAATTCAATGGTGTGGACGCGAGCAACGGTTTCCCCAAAAATCTTTTCCTTGACGATCAAGTCAATGAGGTATTTCTTTTTGAGATGGAACACCCGTGACACCAAGTCAGGTCTGTCCTGAGGTGATTGTCCAGGTAACAATGCATTCAATATCTCCTGCCACTTTGGATTGGAAGTCATTGTAATAAAGAGATCGGCCACACCAAACTTCCTTGAAATGGCCAGAGAGTTCTGCAGGTTTTGCTGCATGTCCCGTGTCCCTCCTTGAAATGTGGCAGGCAGAATGGATTTTGTGCCCAAGCTGTTTGCATCTCTGTCATTGTCATTGTGATTAAACGCATCCACCATCTGGTTATACACCTCAGCACGCAAAGTGTGTTGATTTGTCCTGATCCACCTCAGCCTGCTTTGCTCCGCAGTGGCCCAACAGTCTACAATGTACTGCTGGAATAACTTGCCAGCACGCAGGAGTGTTGTAGGTTCATCTCTCCTCTGGAAGAGACGAAATGAATGGTACTGAATTTGGGTGACCTGCCCCCGTCTGTTTGGGTTGGCCTCCTGAGCACCCTCTGGGTCACGATAAGGAATACCTGGTTTCCATCCCAACTCTGCCCTGGGAAAGAGCAAGACATAGTGAAGAGAGGCATAGTTTGGATTCATAACGGATACCCTTTCGAAAGCTCCACCTTTGAGCTGGACAATAATATCCCTAGGTTCAGGGACGATGCCATCTCCAGGAAGAACCACTGCAATCTCATCTGCAGTAGGGATATTATACCTCCTAGGATCCCTGTGTTCCCTGTATGTGAGCCTTGCCTGGATCTCACCATTCTGTCCCTGATCTCTGAGCCTCTCAGCTGCTTGTTTATATATGGCGACATGAGGATTGCAGACCAGGAGCATTTCCTGCAAGTCTCCCATGACAGTTGGAGACAGACCTGGGTTACGTGTCTTCCTCTTTGCCAAAGCCAATGCTGGATCATATATGTAAAGCTGGGCATACGTTGTATCCGGTTCATGGTCTGGGAGGAGAGAGCCATGAAGATGATACAGTTCACCCTGTAGCTTGAGGACATATGGACCACGACCCGCCCGAAGCAAATCTTTATCAAAGTTGGCCCCCAAGGAAGTGAATGCAAACGCAGCATTATACTGCCTGATATTCTGGCGAAACTCTTTTGCCTCAGGGTCTTGGCCTTCTAAGAGCCGTCTCAAAGGCTGAGGGGGCGCTGGCAGCTTTGGAAGCTCCACTTTTCCTTTTATACAGCAATCACCAAAACGGTCCTCCGCATTTGTAGAGCTTTGCAGACGCTCTGCAAACCAGTGCAATGCTCCACATTTAGGACAGGCCACTTCCATGGGACCCAGATCATGAGGCTGCACATCTGCCTCAATTATTTGAGAGCGACCTAGTGGAATAGGAGGAGGTCGCTGAGCACCGCGCCGAGGTCGCTGGGGACGTTGCCGAGGTATGGGGAGTGGAGGAGGCAGCTGAGGTGCAGGGAGTGGCTGAGGAGGTGCAGGGAGTGGCTGAGGAGGTGCAGGGAGTGGCTGAGGATTGGGAGGTGGTGGTGGATGAGGTGGTACCAATGGAGGTCTGAGAATTGCATCTTCCTCTTGCCTGATTGCATTAGCCTGGGCCCGCAATGCTGCCACTCCTGCAGAACCCACAACAGGAGGATTAGCCCCCCGTCTACGTCTATCCAATTGCTGCAATATAGCAGCCTGCTGATCTGCCTGAGCACGCAAGTCTGCAATAAATGCAGAACCTACTACAGGTGCTGGCTGTACAGGGTCTGGCTGATTTCTTCTCACGGGCTGTAACCGAGGGAGAGCTGCTCTCTGAGCAAGGAGGGCTGCCACCTGCACTCTGGGACTGGGATCAGGAGGATGTGATGGCCCAGCAACAGGTTGTTGACGTGATGATGGTGCAAGTGTGGGAGGGCGTGACGGCCCAGCAACAGGTTGTTGATGTGACGATGGTGCAAGTGGGGGAGGGAGTGATGGCCCAGCAACAGGTTGTTGACGTGACGATGGTGCAAGCATAGGAGGGCGTGATGGCCCAGCAACAGGCTGTTGACGTGACGATGGTGCAAGTGGGGGAGGGAGTGATGGCCCAGCAACAGGTTGTTGACGTGACGATGGTGCAAGCATGGGAGGGCGCGATGGCCCAGCAACAGGCTGTTGACGTGACGATGGTGCAAGAATGGGAGGGTGTGATGGCCCAGCAACAGGTTGTTGATGTGATGATGGTGCAAGCACGGGAGGGTGTGGTGGCTGTTGACATGAGGATGGTGCAAGTGTGGGAGGGCGTGGCGGCCCAGCAACAGATTGTTGAAAGGATCGGCAACATTGCTTCCAGGAGGAGGGTGAGGGATGGCAAAAGGTGGGGGTGGAGGGGGTGACCGGTCCCGATCTCTGATACGCTCTCTCCGTTCAGTGAGTGGTGTCATTACCCCCCGGGCCTCCCTCGCCTGTGCACGCTCCTGCTGACGGTTACTCTCTGGAGTAGATGGATTCCTGAGAAATGCAGGCATAAGAGTAGAGAGAGAATCAAGCTGTCAATATCAGACTTACATTGCAAGCAGACCAAGGCAAACTCAGGGGAATCTATTGACCTCTATTTAAAATAGGCCAAAAAAGTGAAATGAAATGACAATATTTACCAGAGGGACAGCAGAGCAACTGACCTTAATATTAATACCTAAAAAAGCAGAAACAGGAGCACAAAACACACCAGGATAGAGGAATCACACAGGAAGGATGGACAGGGCAGAGAGGCCTGAAAAGAGCCTAAAAAGGCTAAAAAAAGCGACATTGTTATCAGCAATAATAACATAATAAACATCAAAAAGACATACCAGGATAGAGAAATCACAGGAAGGATGGACAGGGCAGAGGCCTGAATCTAAAAAGGCTAAAAAAAGCGAAATTGTTATCAGCAATAATAACATAATAAACATCAAAAAGACACACCAGGATAGAGGAATCACAGGAAGGATGGGGGCAGAGAGGCCTGAATAGAGCCTAAAAAAGCTAAAAAAAAGCGAAAATAAATAGGAATGATTACAAATAATAAAATATCAATTAAATAATAAAATAAATATAATAATAATTAAAAAAAAAATAAAAATAAAAATAAAAATAAAATAAAAAAAAAAAAAAAGTGTGTCAGAGAGATCACACATTACAATGATAAAAGAGAAACTCACCAATAAAGCACAGTAGCACTAAGAGATAGAGGGCCAGGGATGAGAGGGCCAGGGATGGTGGGAGGAGGGAATGATGATGGTGGGAGGAGGGAAGAGGGGGTGGGAGCGGCTGCGCAGCGTTTGCCAGCTCACCCAGCGCTAGACCGGCAACTGGTTCTGCACCGGTTGCCAGTCCTCGGTCTGGACCGGGGCTCGCGGCTGCGCCGCTCGCTCGCGATTGGGCTGGGAAGTGGCGCCGGCTCGCGATTGGTTGGCTGACTAAGCTGACCAATCATGACATAAGCGACACCCACAACCACCGCTACGGGCGCGATTCACTTTTTGATGATTTTGATACTCTTCATCCTTGGTCTGAATTTTTATTATCTACGTCGCAGTTACAGGGAACGCACGGAGGTGTCGTGCAGGAGGCCTGTCGAGTGCGAGTTCCTCATGCACCCGTTGTTCGTCGAGCCTGCATCGCCTCGGAGTCGGACAGATCGAGTCCAATGGATATGTCTGGCATCGCAAGTGCGATATAACAACAATAATAGCAACTGCCGTAGTGCTCGAGTAGGCTTCGTGCACTCCTTGATTACCGCGTAGCGAAGCTAAGGCCACTACCGAATGAACTATACGCCGTGCGCCGTGTCCGACACAGTGCACGAACTACTTCAGCATTCCAGGCCACGCATGCGCATTCATCTTTCCAGGAAATGGACAGGAATACACGTGTGCCTCATCACGGGGCCATACCATATCCAGACACGCGGAAAATCACGCCTCGTGAGCAGATATTGTACACTACGCGTGCACTCCTTGCTTATGAAAACGCACGCGCCGTTGCTCAACCTCACGTGACATATCTTCAAAAAGTATTTAATGCCCGACATGGCATTTCCCCCCCCCCCCCCCCTCCCCCTCCCCCCCACCTCTCCCACAAGCGCCGTAACATTGGAGCTCCACTCCGCGGATCAGATCTCTCGCTATCCTTCTCTGCCTCCTCTGCCTCCGCGTCTTATTCGACGCTGATTCGTCCTGAGCCACCACGTTGGCTGTGCGTCCACAAACGAATACCTGATAGCGCACAGCGAAACAGTGCACCAAAGTGGGGACGGCATATTTTGGGGAAAAGGGTTTGAGAATGATTGGACGCTGAGCGAGGTTGGGCGCCCAGACAGCTAGCGACCTCGAATTACGGTGTTCGTGGGGGTAGGAAACTGTTCGTTTCTGTTCCTCCCTTTGGTCAAGGGTGCCCCACGTCATCATAGTCCGGCAACCAGCAACAGAACAAGTGCCCCCGGACAGGGACAGAGTATCCCACCACGAATACCCCCTCTACGGTCCACACGTGCCCAAGCCATCAAACGTCGCTGAGTCCAATGAGGTATTCCGTCTGCTCTGTGCTCCTCTCCGTGACCCGAGGGTATCCAACGGTGATCCATTTCAGGCATTTTTTGATTTTTGGAAATTTTCGAACGTACTTACATAAGAATAATTTTACGCTATTGTGCCACTTTGTCAGTGGATTCATTCCAGATATTTATAAGCGTTGCCTCTCTTTCACCGCTGATATCCCTTTGCCCACCCTCCACGATAACGAACCAGCAAGCATGCCCCCCAGCGATTCCTACAGCACTGGTGCACCATCGGGCTCCCCCTTCCACCAGCATGAACCCAGCTTTGATGGGTCCCTATCGTCCAACATGTCCATCTTCTCTCAGCCACAGCCCATCGCCCGCTTGAGCATGGAGGAGCGCATTGAACAAATGCGCCGTGAGCCCCACAGTCATCAGCAAAGTCAGTCCGAATATTACATCCCACAGATTGATCCGTCTTTGGACAGTCTGCCCTGTACGTTGACGCGTGCCGCCGGTGCCAAACGACCCCATACAGATGTTGATCCCGAGGATGATCCCTCGCCTCCAGTCGCACCTCGTGGTAATGCTGTGCAGCTCGTCGCTGCCCTGAAGTCCCGCAAAAAAATACACCAAATTGTGCGGCCCTGCTGGATAGTTGGGCTGAGTCTCAGGTGAGTGCTTGCCCCATAAAACAAAACTCCCACCTCATTGCCATCGGAGGGTGACCCACTCGCACGCGAGCTCATATTGCTCGATGCCATCCTGCAGGCCATCCCTGATGACCACACGAGTCATGCACAATACCACATCCCTAAAGGACTCAAGGCATTTTTGTTCTCATATGGTTCTTTGGCCATTACACTAACTGTTTGCGACAGACCAACATCAAGAAATATACCAACTGCATAATCCTCTCACTGAAGCTTACCGCTTATAGAGGCAACATTGCCCTGGCCGTGCTCATGTGTTCCCACCCCCATTTGTCCATGTTCGCATGCTTACATTGTCCCAGAATACGATGCGTGAGCTCAACGTTCACGACCTTCCTGCAGCCCAACATGAAGATCGCATTCAAGCCGTGATCACGGAGATAAGCACTGAGGCTACCACCGCCCGTAATATGGTCAAGAAACATGTAAGTATGATGAACCTTACTGCCATTCTCACATTCCTCACTGCAACAACAGGTTTTGGAGTCACTTGTGCCCACTGGTAAGCATAGGCACATTAGTGACCTATGTCATGCCATGATCAAAAAGAGCATGACCGGACTTGCCATGACAACTTACACCCAAGTTCGCATGGCATTCATTGTAAGTGTCCTAGCCTAATGCGTGTGTATATTCTAACTCGGTGTAACCAGCGTACAGTCATATGTGAAACCAGCGATGCTAAAGATACCTGGGAGCTCATAGACAAGAGGCTTCGGGAGTGGGAAGAATGGAACCCCACTACCGAAAAATTCCAAGAGTTTGTCTGTTCTTCCCACATTCCACTGTATGTAGCTTACCTTGCCAGCAGGGCCATGAAGATAAACTACCACCTTGACCAGGAGGATTTCCCGCGCTCACATACTGAGCTTGCCATGCGCCCTGTCACCCTGACTAAGGACCTCGAGAAATGGCAGATCGTTTGTGACCACCATGCCGGAAAGGCAGGCATGGAAAAAGTGGGAAGGAAAGGGCGAGCTTAGTGGGTGCGATCGATGGAAAAGTATTTGAGGGCACGGACATTGTAATTAGCGTCAACAATGCTTTGATAGATGCCTATTGGCTATATATATAAGGTAATGCACAAAGCTATGGCGATGGAATATATGAGCCGATGTAGCTAAATGTGAGGTCACAGATACATTGGTGCCCAAGCTCTAATTGAGGTTTGCGAGCAGTTACAGAAAGCTATTCCAATGGAATATGAATGCCGATGTTTGAGCTGGTCATAACGTTGACATGAGGCCACAGAGACATTGGTGGCAAAGCTCTTATTGAGGAGAGTTACTGAGATTTACAGAGGTATCTGCCAAACCTTGCCCAAAATTCAAGGTTTTTTAAGCCTAAAACGATTCGCGGAGGTTTATTTCCTAGACATAACCACGTGATCTCCCTGAGGCATAGGCGACTGTGCCTCAACATCGTCAGAGAAACATTTCAAAAACATTTACCACCGGCGGTGGTGTAAGCGCTCGTTAACCCTAGTTAACCCTATTACATAAGCGGCCAAAATCGGTAGTTCAGATTTGGGGTTTAGGTATTTAAGTGTAACTAGGGGTCTAGACCCATGCTTTCGCATTGGGATAAGCCTGGGTTGGGTACAGTGCTGGGTAGAGACTGCCGGGGACCCATGGTTGGGTTGAAACTCAGTGGGGGTTAGACTGCCGGGTACCGGTGCCGTGCAAATTACGTAAATCTATTATGTAAAACACCCACAAGGACCCCACATGAAACTTTATAAACTCCGCCGGGAACTTCCAGGCAGCCAATATCTGTCAGGTCAGAAATGGTCGACCCGTTCTATGGGTCTAAAACGATGTTTAAAGATGGTTTCAAGAATAAAAAAGTTTTTCTCTTCTGTGTGACAATGGTCAGGTATTTTAGTTAAGTAAAACCACTAAGTTCTTTGTATGTATACTAGAAATGATTCTATGGTCACTAATTTATTTATTTGTCCAAGTGTGCAATGCAGTAGGCAGCCTACCAAGGCAGCCAGAATCGGCGCTTAAGGGTAGCTGAGTTTGGATGGCCGCTACCTTAGTGTAATAGTGTAATATTTGAGGAAATGTCACTCAGAGACCGAATCACTCTAATATGCCATCATGTGTCTTAGACCTCTTGGCTGCATGTTCAATCGGTGACACTGGGAACGGGGCAGGTCGGCGCGATGGCATGCTATAGCGAAAGCCACTTGGTGCCATCGCTATCTTGTCATTCGCGGTCTGAATCCTGTTGGGAACTCGTGGTATTGAAGACAATGTGAAGTCCTTGACCCATGACTCGGAGTCAGCGCCAGTGCCCCACAGCAAGAAAAGCATCACTCACTATGTCTCTGGCATTGGGTGTCTCATGGCGATTGGCGTCATGATCATGATCCAGGATTGGATAATCGTCCAAACACGTCAATATTTTCTTTGCCCGAAGGCTGGAACCTGAAGGAAGGGGCCTTGGTTCGGGTTTGTCGGATGTATCTGAAACCCGCTGCATGGCAGCGCTTCGAGGCTCCTTCGCATCCACGAGCACAGGCGGGGCTTCTCCCACATTTATGATTAGTGTCTGGCAATAGATAGCGTTAAACCCTTGTAAAAGATGAAAGCCGCTGAGGAAACATACCACTGGACCTGGGGCTGTTGGGGTAATTTTGATTTCAAGAGAATGGGCCCGGCCTTCCAGGAACACGGCAATGTTGTTCGTGTTGATTTCGAATTTTGTGTTCGATGGGGGAATAGTGACCTTGTCCATCGCAGTGGTCAGTTGATGTGTGGTGAAGGTGTGAGATAACAGGTGAGGACTTAAGTTTGACAAGCGGGACGGGAGTCAGGCTGGTGAGCATATGGATTAGCTATCTGCAAGCATGTCGAGTGGCTCACTCCAGGCTTACACAAACATCGACTGGAGATGATTGTGGTTTCACAGGCGGCAGTGAACGTTTTGTTCGCATATTACGCACCGACTTTTGCAAACATCACACAGGGCTTCACAACATGGGAACTGAGAGCTTGTGGAAATACACTAGGTGAAAGATTGCTGAAATCCCCCAGAAACCACAGTGAAAGTGGGAAGAGTGACGTCTAGGAAAGCTCTGCTAGAAAAGGTTTATTCAAGGTTGGAGAAATGTGATACAAACAATCGACAACAATGTTTCAGGGACATCGTCTTGGAAACCTGTGCCAAAGAAGAACCTCGACTGGTGGTGTAGTAGTAACGGTAGTAGGTATGTCCACTTTATCGCAAATACTTCCAAGATGATCTGGCAGATTTGCAGGTTTTCGAGTCGCGACCGGCCTGTCTGTATCGGGGCGTCGTCTGTCCTCAGCTCAGATCCAGACCGCAGCCATTGGGTTGGACAAAATTGAACGTCATGCATCATGGCTGTTTCGGATTATCGGTCGCGCAGATTCCAAAATCCAACAGAACTATACTGTTCTTGAGAATCTGAAGCTCTTTCATATGAAACGGCCTAAGCAAACTTAAGGTCAGCCTCCGAAGCCTCGACGTGCTCAATAAAAATTATCAATCAGAAATCGTTTCATCCTCATCTCGTGCGATATGACAATATTCCTGGCGCTGAATGCGGTCTGCTCAGCTGAGAGAAATAAACGCAATGAAGGTACCAACCAACATAAAATAAGGTTGATCTCGCCTTAACCTCCTATTTTTCAGACGCAGCCCTGGCCGCAAAGCGTGCACAAACCCTGCGACAAACAAGGCCTCGAAGAAAAAGATGACCACAAACGCAAACACTTCATACCGATTAAGGTAACGCTTGTTGAGAGTGCGTATAAACCAAGCTTACTGTATTTGGAACTGGTTCCACTTTCCCGGGGGTGGGCTTGAGTGCGTATGTCAGATGGTGGTATATATTAGGGACAATGGGACATACCCGGGAACAACTCCACGTCCAGTCGCAATTTCCGCCGTCAGGTCATAAAGACAACTGCTGCAGCTGACGATTTTTAAAAAAAAACCTTTAGCAACACTGGGACTCAGATGTGCCTTCCGGGATACCCACAAAAGGCGACGAAGCCCCCGACAACACAAAGAGCGCTAACGACACTACCTAGCAACGTCCATCTACTCCCTTGAGACGGTCGTCTATTCAGATCGTCAACTCCAGATCCCGCCATGCCAACCCCTCCGGAAACCGTGCGCGCAATTAAAAATAACCACCAGGCCGCGTACATGCACCACAAGTCGCCTAAAATGCGTGATGAGATCCGTTCAGCATGAGAAGTACCTAAAATACCTCGTGTAGCGCTAAACAGCTAGATCTGCAGAAGACTAAGGGTCAGACTAGCGCCTAAAGCCGACAATGCTCCAATAGCCTGACGGGTCAGCCCATATGAACATATAAAATGTAAGCCAAGTACATGTCCAATCTGCACTTGAATTTCGAGCAGGCGTTGAGCGGCGGGGTCACTAAATGTGAGTGTAGCTTGTCAGTTGATAATGACCTGCCAGCGTATATCATCGGCATCGCCTTCCAGACGTTGAACCTTCAATTCTATCAGCTGGCACATCTTTTCAGGGTTGTTCTGGGGCATGGCACAAGGTATTAGCTGATTGATACAGGTGATTCGAACTACGAAATCACGACGATTTGGCGGCTGTGTACTTCAGCAAGCTAACAAGAGGGCTACAAGGAACTTCAGCATTCTTGATCAACTACAAGCTCACAAGCTTGTCAAAGTGCAAGATCTCGGCCGCTCGATCTTCCAAGTATCCTACGACCTTGACATAATTGTCAGTTCCCTCAACGTTCTCAGCATACTCCCGCTGTGCTGGCCGAGCCGTTCATCTTGATCAGTAGTACTTGTAATCCCCAGCGTGGACATAGAAGTAGTACAAGCTACCGGCAATATTGAGTCCTTTGCGTAATCCGAATCATCCTCATCAACGGTCCCTCCGCCTGCTGCAAGAGTTCCGGTTGCTGGTAAAGCATTTGAATGGGACTTACATAATCGGCAGTGGGATACTACACTGTAGAAAACTCCGACATTAGATTTCGGTACCTTTTACACAAATAGCAATAATCAGTACCTTTGAGCACTGACAAATCAGTGCTCATAAATATCATTAAATGAGCACCAAAAATAAGTGCTTTGGAGCACTGATTTTCAGATACTGAAAAACATGCAAGTATGTGAAAAAAAAAAAAAAAAAGAAACACGATCGCCCTCTTCACTGCGTATGTTAGACCATTAGGCGTACAGAGCAATTTCCTCTTGTCATCGAACTGAGTCCGCCAAGTAATTAGCGCTGCTGCCACTATAGCATGAAATATTGCTCACCAAGTCCTGGAGACATCGTGGTGAACAATGCAGTACCTTGTACACGCGTCCGAATTTTTCCCCAAGTGATTTGAATCTCCGACCCGCTTGAATTATAACTCCTCTCTTCCCCCCATGACCATGGCCAACAGAAAACAAACTATAATGCTTGCCCTCATCAATTTTTCGATCGTGCCCAGTTCTGATGGAGCGAACCAGGAGGAAAATGCAGAGTATGTGAACATCGTGATGTTATCGCGTGATCCCCGCTCAACACCCGCATCAAAAAGTTCTTCTTACAAATGATATCGTGGGGTTGGGTAAAAACGCGGTGATTTAGAGGGTGCCTCCTGGTAAGATACTCTTTCATTGAAAATACCATGCATATATTCAATATATATTATTGCTACGGGCCTCTCTGCTGCTCTCGCTCATGCACTCTGGGTCTTGCTCTCGCACTATCTCCCCTCACCTGCTCGTTCTCACAATAGACCGCTCCCGCCCTCGCTCTCGCAATGTGTCCTTGCTCTTACAATAGACCACTTCTGCTCCCACTCATGTCAAGGTTGCGAAAGGTGAGTGTGGGGGCTGGGCTGTTGCAAGTATTGGGAGCCATGTTACATGCCTTATATGCCTACCTTCATCTGCCCAGGTGTGCCCATGAACATCTCTACTATTCCTTAACTCAACCTGACCACCGTATTTCTTTTTTTGGACAGAAACACGGCCTTTATGAGTGACATGGGGAGGTACGTGTTGCAATTCGCCCTTGTCATTGTTCTTTGAGCTTTACTTTACTTTGTCACTTATCGTTTTATACTTGCCCGGATGCGAGCTGACAAATATTACCCTTCCCTCTCATCCAGAAAGGCCTGAGACAGCACGAAGGCGGCCAGCACGCCAATCCCTTTGATATGTTTTCGTCCTTCTTCGGTGGCGGCTGTCACAACCGGTTTATTTCTCCTACCGAGCTACCTCTATGTTCCCCATCGTCACTCCCTAGCATCTTCGCCAGAGTTCGCTGCACCTACCGACCACTTCCCCTCTACATCCACTCTACCCGCTGTTTGCCCCATTCTCCGAACCGCTATTCGCTGCTCGCACATTTCGTCAGCAGGCACGCCATCGAATATGATCAATACCATTCACCCGGCATGATGGTTCATCATTAACCCCATCATCTTCTTAATCCAACCCCATTGGGTGTTCGTATGGCCAAGGTGTGATCGCAGGACGTCTCTTCCATAGGCCGTGCGGGATCAACCCAGTAAACGAAGAGCCCGTGCAGGGTAGTGTGTATGTGGGTCCCAAGACATGGTTTTGTGCATAAATCCCTTCGCTCCCTTTATTCTCCGTCGTTTCATGTTCGCATTCTCCCCCACTCTATTGTATGTTTATTCCATCTACCTAGTATCATGACCACGCACCCCTATCCAACCCTGACTCACAACGGCCTCTTTCCTATTCGTTGATACCTTATGAGCATTCGATATAAGTAGTTTACATTCGCATGTATATTCCCCAGTTCAATTATCATATGTTGTTCATCTTGTGCAGCTTTGACCTCACCGTGGTCATCATCTTAAGCCTTCTCTTGGAGATTCCCATCTTCGACTAGCAAAGGACTTAGGCATCACTGGTGAGTTCTCATACTTCATCTTCGTTACCTTAGCCTTCGAACCATTTTCTGGGCTGTTGGCGAAGGGCTCCGAAGGAGCACCTTCGCCAGCGAAGGGATTGTCGAGACTTAGACAGCCCTTCCGTGAGACCTTGCATGTTACATAGTCAAGAGTCACGGGCTATTTCGCTACGATTGTAGATAGGGTGAGCCCCGTGTAGGCAAACCCTCTTACCTTGTGAACATTCATTGGTTCACCTATTCGCCGAACGGCATACTTATTCGCACAAGTTATTCGGGCATTCGCTGTGTTCACTAATACACGATATTAACGCTTGAAAAACCAATCTTGACAGTGGCGGACGTGAGTCGTTTCATCGTTAATTTATCGTTCTGCACACTCAAAATGATACTTTGCCATATAATACTCCTCATACTCATGTGCCATATCATTCATGACATTTATGATCCTGTGACACTGCAGCTCAACAACAGGAGGTCCGCCGCAGGCCCATGATGACAAGCGACTTTGAAGTGAGCCTTTAGGATATGTATAAGGGTGTGGAGATCGACGTAGGTTCCAAACATTGTCTTTGCGTGATTTCTGCTCTGACAATTATTGCTTTCGATGCCCATTCCTTCATCTCCATTTCTCGTGATCCTGCGACTCGGCATCCAGTTCATGATTAACATAAAGGTCTTCTGCGACCACTTCCGCGTTGGAGGACTTGCACATCCAGATGTGTCCCACGTGGTCGTTCCGCACATGCAGCACTATGCGCTCAACTCCCCATAGGCATTGCTGAGGGCAGCGAGTTCGTGTTTGAGGGCGAGGGCGACGAGAGCCCGGACTGGGAGGTGGGTGACGTCGTTATATGCGTCCTGGGCAGGAAGAACAAGGGTGGTTAGCGGTGGAAGGAGACGAGTTTGTATTGCACCGAGAGCATTGGGGTTGAGGAGGTGTGTAGGGCGACGTTGGGTGGGTTGGGACATAGCTTTCAATCTATGTATTTCTGTCTTTCAGTAATAGAAAGCACTGTTATAGTGTGTTCTAAAGTACCATTTATAAGTAACTTAAGAACTGAAAATCAGTGTTCTAGGACACTGAAAGCGGACATTCTAGCTACTAGATTTCGGTACCAAGCTTATTGAGAGGAAGCGTCAAAAATCTGCTCCCCGATTACTTATTATCAGTAACTTGGGCACTGAAAAATTGGTGCGTAATGTACTTATATTAAGCGCCCTCAGTTACTGCAGTGACTAGGTGGAGGCAATGCGCTTCGAGGTCTCAATTGCAGGCGAGTGATTGCAGCTCTCTGACTACTGAGGCTCTGACTTGGATATAAATTGGCTGTACTTACATAAATACAATACTTACTTATAGTATCCAATTGGCTATACACGCCTATTTAGGACTGATGAACAGGCATGCCCAGCGCTTCCGTTCTTGGGCATGTTTGTAAGGAACCGGGCGAGCTTACTAACGCCGACACCTTACAGACTCCGACCGAGCCAAATATAGAACAAGAAAGACATATATAAGTTGATGCCAATTATCCTGTAAATACTTGAGACTCCTAGTACCCCATATCTATTGTTGACAAAGACTGGTTATATCAAGTTCCTCCCTCCTAAGAACTCCATTTCCTCAGTCTGTTGCGTTCACTTCGAGCTCTGACTCTAAAATCGTCACATTTTTTAACCTACTCATCGTCAACAACGAACTTGACATGGACTGATCACCCGCTGTTGAGTATCAGACTCCAAGTTATTTTTTTCTCTTTTCTTCTAACACAACTTACCGGAAGACAGAATCATGGTGACGCGCTCTGGGAAAAGCTACTCAGAAGCCCCCCACCATCACATGGTACCATCGAACGGCGGGATGACCCCGCGGGACGTCGGAGACACTTTGAGCGATCCTAAAACAACGGAGATAAGCCCACTTACATCGGTAAGTCGGTCCTCCTCACCTGTCCCCGACGATGTCGGAAGAGAGGGAGTCCCAACTGTGGGCCCCTCTAGAACGGTCCTTGACTCAGTCAAGGATGGCTCGCTCCCTCTTGAGGTAGAAGCTGGAGCAGCAAGCAGTGCTCATGCCTACGGTGTTGGATGCACGCTTAGTCACCCCCGCATAGCGGAAGGAGCTGACAATGGATCCGAGAGAACTCCACCCTACACACTGCCGGGTGTGAACGACGACACGTTGATAGCTGAGAACGGCTCCGCGGGCAACAGTAATCACTCTGGCGGAGACATGTCCCCAGCAAAGGATAACTCCAACAACGAGTCATTGTTCTTTCCCGGCTGGTTTTCCAACGAAAATTCAGATCAGGAAGAGGGGGGAAAGGTGATGGGACGCTCCTCATCGCCCCTCTGGTCTGACTACGATGGCTCCAAGGATCCATTTGGTACCATACCTGAGAGCTGGGTCAGGGACGCGGCGAGAGGAAAGTCAAGGCATCGTGCAGAACGGAAGATCCATACCGACGAACAGGATGTCTACAGAACTTTCATGTTAGACATTCTAGATAACATGGACTCTAAATCCTTGCGAGAAATGATAAAACAGCGCGCTGACCTAGTTGCGGGACTACCCCAAATAAATCAACGGTTGTCCTCGCCGTCTAAGTAGAGCGCAGCAGACGACGCGCCCTCCATAACTGCACCCAGGAGCCGGAAGCGTCTCACGCCAAGGAAAAGGAAAAATGGAGGGCGGAATCTACCCCCGAATAAACGTTCGAGGAACAATCATCGGACAACGTGAGCATGACGGACAGCCATATCGCGTTAAACTTACATCACACGCTGAACGACCGTTGTGATAAGGGCGATCCATTACCTGCCAGAGACAATTATCAGAGAAAAACGACGGCTATCCTCCCTGGAGTATATCAACTACGGCACATGAAGCCAGGGGGAAATATCAAGGCAACTATGCCCCTTGCTGCTTACCCGCTAGCGACCGCGCAGATCCCCAAAGACGGTTACCTAGCACAGACGCTTTTGAAAAATGCCAATCGTCGGAACGACCTCGACATTGACTCAGAAGATTCCGATGAGAGCTCTACAAGCGACTCAATGGCAAAATATAAGTCGAATCGTAAGAAAAAGGCTTACAAGAAAAAGTTGAAGTTTCGAATCAAGGAAGCCTCAAGTGTGAAAATATCCGAGCCGGACCCATACGATGGCTCCGCTGATTTTGATGCTTTCGAGCAATGGACTTTTGAGGTCAAAAATTGGTTTGAAATGACCAATTTCCCTAGAAGATTCCGTGTAAGACATATGAAGAAATTCATGAAGGGAAAAGCGGCAAAATACTTCATGACTTTCGTTGCTCCACAAGTAAACTCATACATGGTGGAGTCCCTGGGAAAAGAATTATTTGATTTCTGTTTCCCTGCGAGATTTAGACAGCAAATGCGCTCTAAATTTTATCAGGCATCTCAGGGAAAGAAGACTGTAAGAGAATTCATACGACACTTACGATCCCTAGCGACTAGGCTACCTGATATAACCGAGTTCCACCTAGTCCAACAGCTTTGGAACGGTGCAAACAGCTACTTAAGGCTGGAATGGACAAGGGCGGGTATGTCAGATGAATATATGGACCTTGTAACGCTAGAAGAGGCTGCAGAAAGGTTTGAACAGGCTGAGCACCTCAGGCAGTTCGAGGAACGCAGAAACTCACTGCGTAACAGGGAAGACGCCAGGATTACGCCTAAGAAACGCGACGACTATCCACGGCCGGACACACGCTCACCCCAGGCCACGAGGCCGCGATCTCCTACCAAAAACAGCCCTGTAAACTATAAGCCATTCAGCGTAAGGGCCAGAGACCGTGTAACGTCCCCATCAAGAAATAAAGGCCGTCCCCCCTCGAGGCCCAGACGCCGCCGCTCGAAATCTATACCACGCCTCTCAGAAGAACAAAAAGAAGAACTACGAGCAAAGGGTCTTTGCTTCCTCTGTAAACAGCAAGGCCACCTCTCACGAGATTGCCCCTCGAGATCAACGCTGCCCCGAACCAGAGATAATCGCCCCCCCGGGTGTCCAGGCTGGCGCCGTTGAGGTCAGACAAGACATCAAGGACCTAGACAAGCTAGCAAGAGAGAATATTGAACTGCAGCTAAACATGGTGGATAGGCTCGAGGATGAGGCAATGACGGGCCCTGCATTCGATAAGCCACAAAGTGTCTGGGATGAGATTGCCGATAGGCTCTCAGCGAGAGTATCCCTAGCGAACTGCGATATGCCGGAACACACATCAAAGCGAGGAAGATACACAGTAATTCCCGTGACAGCTTACTCGGTGCTAATCAATGACCGCATGTTTAACATGCAATATGTAATAAACGGATCCCGCATACTTGATGACCATTTCAATTGCGTAAACTGGCTGGAATATGAGAATATACGACGCTACTCTGAAGTTCCTCCTTACCTGGTAAGATACTCCAGAAATATGTGGGTAGACCCACGAAGATCATTACGGACAAGCGCAACAGGTTCAAAGTGGAACGGCGAACCTTGGTCTGACCACACAAATAACCCGAGAAGGCTAAATAAACAACAATTAGCAACCCAAGATGCAGAAAGGATCGCTCACAACAGAAGGTGCGATGAACGTCGAGAAGAGGAGAATGCTGCTAACAGCGGTCATGAATATGATTTCTCGGACAAGGAGAAAGATGAAAACCGCTCACCTATGTCATCCTTATTGAACGGGCTAGTCCCTCCCGAGGATGTCCCAGAGGATGAGATGCCCACACTCACCTGGGACGAAGATGGACCAGAAGATGAAGACGAGGACGAGGAATGCACCTCAGCTCTGCAAAATGTGTCTATGGTTCCAGGTACTGATACTAGATCTGTAAAGGCGAGGGGAAAATTGACGAAGGCCCCACAAGCTACGCAGAAGATAGAGCGCAACACTAGCAAGCCTAAGGATTTCAAATGGTTAATACCGAAGGCAATAGTGGTGACAGCAAAGATTAATGGAAAGGACGTACGAGCATTGCTGGACTCAGGCTCCCTCGCTGACTTCATATCGACGACGCTAGTAGATCAACTAAAGCTCACGGCAGATCACCTAGCAAAGCCCCTACCGTGTCAGTTGGCGGCCTCAGGGTCCAGAACAATGATAACCTGTTCAACGACTGTCGATTTTGCGTATAACGACATAAAAGAACAGAGAAGGTTTGACGTCATTAACCTAGAAAATTATGATGTCATACTTGGCACATCTTTTCTGTTCCAGCACAAAGTAATAATAGGTTTCAACCCGTCAAGGGTATCGGTGGTATCCCCAATGTCGAAGATATCTCTGGTCCTGAAGTAGCCCAGATGAGCTCAATGGCTGCGGACGTGGTAGAAAATGGCCTAGAAAACCTACGAACAGAGCTAAGATCATACGCAAGCGACATATGCAAACCTGCAGGACAGACTCCTCTCCCACCATTTAGGGACATCAACCATACGATACCAATAATAGATGAGAATAAAACTACCCTTGGCGCCCTTCGAAGTGCCCGGAAGCGGTGAAAGCACCTATGGTGGGAGAAACGCGACTCGTACATAAATACGGGCAGATGGCAGTTCAGGCCCGGTAGAAATGCAGTGCCAATGTTAATAGTGCTAAAGAAACCTGGCAAGATTGGTGAAACAAGGATCAGAACCGTGCTTGACAAAAGAGAGCAGAATAAGAATACAAGAAAACTTGCGAGCCCTCTCCCGAATATGGAATCAATACTCACGAATGTCCTAAGACACCCCTTTCGGACACTAATTGATGGAAGGGATGCTTACGAGCAAATTCGTGTAGTAGACAGGGACGTACACTGCACAACCTTCAACACGCCCGATGGTACGATGGAGAGCTTAGTAATGCAGCAAGGCAACTGCAACGGCCCCGCTACTTATCAGGCGCTAATGAACCATATATTTGGGCCTTACATCGGCATTTTTATGGATGTTTATCTGGATGATATAATAGTATACTCGAACAGTATAGAAGAACATGTCGAACATTGCAAACTAATAATCGACATTCTACGCAAAGAGAAATTATACTTATCAACCCCAGATAAGCTTCAGTTCTTTGCTAAGAATTAAAAATTTTAGGTCACGTAATAAACAGTCGCGGACTAGTTATCGACCCTGAAAAAGTTGACAAGATAATCAACTGGAAGACGCCTTCTGGAAGAGACCAGTTAGGGCGTTCATAGGGACTGTGAGTGACATTGCACCAAACTGTAAAGGGATTTGGACCCCCATGGGGGTCCTAACAGAAAGAACGGGATTGACGGCAACATGGCGATGGGGCCCTACGGAGCAGCGGGCGTTTGAGGACGTGAAAGGAATAGTGCAGGCACACAGCGACTCACACAGAGCCACCCTGGACTACGGAAGCTCCGCCCCACCCATTAATCTCGTATGTGATGCGAGCCTCGGGGGAGCAGGAGGTGTCGTATCACAGGGGAAGGATCCGCACAGTTCGACGCCCGTAGCTTTCTGGTCAGCAAAATTCAATCCGGCCCAGCAAAACTACCCGGTACATGAAAGAGAGCTATTAGCCATAATAGAATCACTGAAAAAATTCAGACACCTACTACAAGGTGTCCGATTCCGTATCTTCATGGACCACAAGCCACTCGAACACATCCTGAATCAAAGAAATCTGTCCACCAGACAACATCGGTGGATAGATGTCCTCAGCGACTTTGACTTTGAAATAAATTATATCCCAGGAGAAACAAACGTAGTTGCAGATGCGCTGTCCAGGATGTTGTCAAGATTGGTTTTCAAGCGTTAATATCGTGTATTAGTGAACACAGCAGATGCCCGATTAACTTGTGCGAATAAGTATGCCGTTCGGCGAATAGGTGAACCGATGAATGTTCACGAAACAAGAGGGCTTGCCCGAACGAGGCTCCCCCTATCTACAGTCGTAGCGAAATAGCTCGCAGCACTTGATGACGTAACGTGCAAGATATCGTGGAAGGGCTGTCTAAGTTTCGACGGTCCCTTCGCTGGCGAAGGTGCTCCTTCAGAGCCCTTTGCCAACAGCTTAGAGAGTAGTTCGAAGGCTAAGGTAACGAAGATGAAGTATGAGAACTCACCAGTGATGCCTAAGTCCTTGGCTGGTTGAAGATAGAAACCTTCAAGGGGAGGCTCAAGAAGATGATCACAGTGAGGTCAAGTTTGCACAAGATGGACGACATATGATAATTGAACTGGGGAATATACATGCGAATGTAAACTACTTATATCTAATGCTCGTACGGTATCAGCGAATAGGAAAGAGGCCGTCTGTCAAGATTGGATTATAGGCGTTAATATCGCATGTTAGTGGCGAATGCCCGAATAGTGTGTGCGATCTAGCGAATCACCCAGCGAACAGTACCGAAGAGGTAAGGGTTAAGAAGTAAGAGGGTTACTCGAAAGGAATTCGCCCTGATCTACAGTCATAGCGAAATAGCCCATGGCACTTGACGATGTAACGTGCAAGGTGTCACGGAAAGGTTGTCTAAGTGGCGACAATCCTTTCGCCGGCGAAGGCACTCCTTCGGAGCCCTTCGCTGACAGCACAGAAAATAACTCGAAGGCTAAGGTAACAAAGAGGAGGTATGAGAACTCACCAGTGATGCCTAAGTCCTCTTCTGGTCGAAGATAGAAATCTACAGGAGAAGGCTCAAGACGATGATCACAGTGAGGTCAAGTTTGCACAAGATGGACGTATGATAATTAAACTGGAGAATATACATGCGAATGTAGACTACTTATACCGAATGCTCATATGGTGCTAGCAAATAGGAAAGAGGCCGTCTGGAGTCAGGGTTGGATAGGGGTGCGTGGTCAGGATACATAATAGATGGAATAGACATCCAATAGAATGGAAGAGGGGTGCGAACATGAAATGACGGAGAGGGAAGAAGGCGAAGGCCCCTATGTACGAAAACACGCCTTGGGACCTGCATATACACCACCCTGCACGGACTCTTCATCTGCTGGGTTGGTCCCACATGACCTACGGGTAGGATTCCCCGCGAATGCATTCTGGACATAGGAACACCCAAAGGGGGTTGAGTTGAGAAGATGATGGGACCAGTGATGAACCATCAATCCGGGTAAAGGATGTCGATCGTGTTTGATGGCGTGCCTGCTGGCGAATGATGCGAGTAGCGAATGGTCATATGGCGAATGGGGCGAATAGCGAATGGAGCGAGGAGTGAATGGAGCGAAGACACGCGAACATGGAAGAGTGGTGAAAGGGACAACAGGGATAGCTGGGTACAAGAAATAAATGAGTCATGACAGCCTGCACCTCCTTGCAATTCATGATAGGACCAGTGATGAACCAACAATCCAGGTAAAGGATGTCGGTCGTGTTCGATGGCATGGCTACTGGCAAATGATGCAAGTAGTGAATGGCCAGTTGGCGAATGTGGCGAATAGTGAATGGGGCAAGGAGCGAATGGAGCGAAGCCGAGCGAACATGAAAAAGTGGTGAAAGGGAAAACAGGGATAGCTTGATACAAGAAATGAATGTGTCATGACAACTGTGTAGTGAAAACTTCAGCGAAGCTAATTCATCCTGCGCTGCAGTGGTGCAAGTCCCATTGAGTCCAACCTGCATGGAGGCTGCAACTGACACTATCCGAATGCATCCTGAGCATGTGGGTCTGGCGTGCTGGCAGGAATGATACGAATAGTGAATGTGAAAGCAGTATGGCGATGAATATTTTGGCAAGATATTCGCTGGCTCAGGAAGTCGTTTGCTGGTTCGGGAAGACATTCGCCTTGTGCTGAGGGATGATTCGCAGAATAAACGAATCATGACACCGTCATGAGTCAGGGTTGGATAGGGGTGCGCAGTCATGATACTAAGGAGATGGAATAAACATACAATAGAGTGAGGGAGGGGTGTGAACATGAAACGACGGAGAGTAAAGGTGGAGAAGGTACTTATGTACGAAACCATGTCTTGGGACCCACATACATGTCACCCTGCACGGACTCTTCGTCCACTGGGTCGATCCCACATGACCTACGGAAGGAACGCTCCGCGAACATACTTTGGCCATACGAAAACCCAAAGGGGTTGGATTTAAGAAGATGATGGGGTTAGTGATGAATCATTACGCCGGGTAAATGGTATCGATCGTGTTTGATGGCGTGCCTTGTTGGCGAAATGTGCGAGCAGCGAATAGCGGTTTGGCGAAATGCGGCGAAGGGTGAACGGAGAGAACATAGAGGAGGGGTGGCCGAAGGGAGGGGTGAAGCCGAGTGAACACGGAGGAGGAGTAGCGAACGAGGGAATGGGGGTAACAAGGTGCAGGAAATACATAGGTCATGACAATCCGATTCTCAGAACACCATCGGAAGAGGGTCAAGCAGAGGAGGTGATAGGCCCAACAATGACTGCTAAGTTAGTCCGAGGACGTCGATCGCTTGTTGACCGCATAA
>WHVA01000887.1:0-23274 GCA_015179125.1 Gautieria morchelliformis
CAGCACATACAAACATATTTTTAAAATATCAGAACATTCAAAAATTTTAGGATATCCAAAATATACAAATTGCTCAAAATGATAGAGTACAAATTCAGTTATGATATTTTAAAAGATATCTAACATATCCTAGAAAAATGTACATTATTGTCAATCTGAACATCCACCTAAGGGAACAACATCAATGAGTATTAAGAGTATCAAGAAGAATTGAACAGTAGGCAGGCAGCCACAGAGGCAATGTAAACTTGGATAATCTACTGCCTAGAGGAAATATCTTATTGTAAACAAGAGAGGTCAAAGAGAGTAATGTATATGACAGACTGGTTGGAGAGGTGAATATTGTGAACACTGAGCACATGTGCTGCATGCGCCATATGACATGTCTTAGTACTGTCAGAGGTTAAAATAAGTGGTGTGCTAGAAAGCAAAGTGTGGGCTTTAACAGAGCAAGACTAGGTGTGAAATAGGGTGAGGGCATGTAGAGTTGAATGCTTATAGTTATGAGGAGTAAGAGCTGAAAATTTTCATACACTAGTGATGGACTGCTAGGTGAGATCCAGAACGATCAGTAATTGTTAGATTCTGAAAGTTCCTGAAAATCAAGTTTTTATCCTTTGTTTGTTCTCCAAAATATTTCTTGGTTGAAGAATGAGGTTACCGGTAATCATGTATAATTGTTCATAATACTATAAAATCACAAGGGATGGTATGAGATTCCATGAAATTTTACAATCCCATGGGATACTTTCAAATCATTCCACAATGAATGAAACACCTGATTTGTCATGATATTGACATAGGCAAGATCACTGAGATCCCAGCCAATACCCAAGAATTTGTGAAGATACTAGAACATCCCATGTGATTTGCCCTACTTACATCAATCCTTGAATATTTCTCAAAATCAAATAGAATCACTTATGATAATTTCTTGAAGGTTGCATGAAATCTCAGATGATTCTAGCAAATCTCACATTATCCTAGGATGTCATGTAGGGTATAAATTATACTACAAAATCATCCCCAATCCTGCAGAACCAGGGAGTATCATAGCCAATTAGGGCAACTTACAGCTAGTCATGGATGGCAAATCACAGGTGGTCATGGCAGATCACAGCAAATCACAGCAAATCATAGCAAATCATAGAAAATGATAGATCATTGCCAAATATCATTGGAGATTACTTAAGTGATTTCAATTTCAGTTTTTTTTGTCTAGTAAAAACAGTCATACAGGAGTTGCTAATATATCATTGCCCACAACACACTGAGGTAAATTTTTACCTCTGGACTGATCTCTGATTTCCCTTGGCCATCATGCTTTGGCTTTACCTAATTCCCATCCATATTGGTTGCTCTCGAAACTCAAGCAGTAGTCCCACGGTCACACATGAAGCTCAACACTCAGGCATTGTCTTGCTGCCATTCTAGAATTTCATTGCCCAAATACATACAAGCTTGTACAAAATTATGTCCTGGATTC
Source organism: Gautieria morchelliformis (assembly GCA_015179125.1). Lineage (NCBI taxonomy): Eukaryota > Fungi > Basidiomycota > Agaricomycetes > Gomphales > Gomphaceae > Gautieria > Gautieria morchelliformis. The sequence goes on from WHVA01000887.1 coordinate 1,487, forward strand.
TACTCTTGCTGGGGCAACCTGGCCATGGCAGTTTATATATTATTATCCAATTTAACGTCTTTTGGGGCATACCCTATGTAAGATGGTTGATACAAATTCCTTCCCGCGTATCCCTTCTCGCTTTAGACCTCTATCTCCACTTGTACTCATTGGGAAGAGCCCTAGATGTCCGTGCCTGTGTTGGCGAGATGTGTGTGTTCTCGCGCTCTTCGTGTCCCTTCCTATCACTTGCTCATTCCCTTCAGCCACTCTTCTCTTCCACTGGGAGCAAGGTCCCCGTACTGTTCTTTAAACCGACCAGTGTCATGTATATATCTGAACAAATGCCCCATGGTTTTGTGCCCTCCCAACAGTGTCCTGATGGTGTCCGCCCCTCTCCCGAGCTTTTTCTTCAGTACCTTCCTCTGTTCATTGTAGGCCAGGCATCGAAACAAATAGTGGTGTACAGTCTCATTCGCGTTCCTGCATGCTGGGCAGATGGGCAAGTCCTTTTTGTCTATTTTGTAGAGGTGCCCGTTCAGTGCGACGTGTCCCGTTCTGAGTTGCACAAGTAGACTCGTGTGTTTACGCGGCATGTTCTTTGTGTTTTTGCGAATGCTGCTGACAGCATTGTAGGGTCAATCTCATGCGTGAAACGAGCTCTGGGTGACTTAGCAAACATCCTTCATGCTTCCAGCTTTAGCTCAGCATTGTGTCTCTGGATCTCGGCTGTTCTGCTTATCGGGAGTGTTCCCCGGCACTCGATCGGTATGTCTCACTCCTTGCTGGTTGCTCCCTTCACCGCTTTCTTCGTTTCCTCATCTGCCCTCTCGTTCCCTTCCACCCCTTGATGCCCGGGCCCACCTCATGACCACTTCCGCTCCTGTCTGCTGTTGGACACCCTTGGACGCTGCCTGTGTAGCATTGACTAGATACTGCCCAGGGATATCTCTCTCCCTCCTGGTCATCTGGATCGCAGCTTGATTGTCTATAACAATCACTATTCTCTTGCTCCTTTCCTGATTCAGCATCTTCGCTCCCATGGCCACCCCGGCCAGCTTCACCTCAAAGACTGTGTGCTCGGTGTCCGGTCCCATATATAGCCTTGCAGTTCTCTCTCTACCCCGTTCTTGTATAGGACTGCCGCTGCCCCTACGTTCCCTCTATGCTCGATCCATTGGAGTATACCGTCACTTCCGCTCTCTCTGTGTGTGCTCTGCGATTGCGCTCTCCTTTGTCTGTGGTATCCTTATGCTGAACGCTGGGGCCCACTTGGGCCCATACACAATGGTTTGGATTTTCTCCATTCTGTCTGGGGCCAGGTTGAAGGCGTACATGATCTCGTGTAGCGGCGACCAGTGACTGTTTCATGTATCTCTTCACAGCCCTGCTGACTTTCTTTGCGAGTGGATGGTCCTGAGGTAGGCAAGAGAGTCTTACCGCTGCTCTGTGTATTTGCTTGGCTACTAACAACGAGAATGGGAGTAGGTTCACATACGCATCTAGCGTGTCAGTAGCTGTGGTTTTGAGGGCTCCCGTTATGTCAACGCTGCTTGGGGCTGTATCTGCGCCAGTTTGTTGATGTATCCTTTGGCCTCTGTTTTTCCTTGTCGCTGGTATAAGAAACACGCCAGCTGTGTATAACATTCTCGGTACTTGCGACCACTAGGTAATATGCTCTTATGTGCTTAGCTGCAGTGCCCTCGTTGGCTTCGCAATTTCCTGTATTGGCCTATGTACGCCTCTCCCTTTCTTAGTGCATAGTTTGCGGGTCTTTGAACCTGAGTTCCTGATCCATTATTCCCCTATTGCGCTGTGTTGGCTCGTATAGGTTGCTCCCCTAGTTCTCGCTTGATTGACGGCTCTCTCCCCGGTCTCGTCTGTTCGGCTTTTCTGGGTCCTTTCTCTGTGTCTGGTAAGTCCCATTAACCTGAACTTCTCTATTGAACTGGCAGTGGTGCTTCCGGCCCAGCTGTACGCTCCGTCCGTTCTGACCATTATGTTTGACAGCTTTGCGGCCATTGGCAGTATTGTAAGGTGTTCCTTCCTTACACGCTTTGGATCATTACGTGTCCGGCAATGTCACATTTTCAGGATGCCTCTTAACCATAGGGCACTGAAACAAACAACTGACATCTAGATGCTGACAAAAACAGCCATTCCAGCCTTGACACTTTCCAATCCAACACTCGCAATTACTATAACAGCCCTTGCTCTTGCAACAATGGGACACATGATAGACATCTGCCGCCGATCCATGATGTCATGAGAGGTATGTCTGATGTATTGTGAGCTAAATGTCTGAATCCTAATTCTTTCCCTACTAGATGAACTAGCACTGGAGGCATGTAAAAATTTTCTGGTGTGAAAAACTGTTCAAAAAACTGTAAAGATATTCCAAATTTTTTAGTGTTTTGAATGTCAAAAAACTTTAACAAAATTTTGTGTTTTTGTTAGAATTTGTTGAGCAAGAAATTTTTAAAAAAGTTTAAAGTTTTTGCAGGTTTTTTGATGTGTTTTTATAAGTTTCTTTGTGAAAACACAAAGAAACCCATAAAAAACCCTGAAAAAAACTTTGAATTTTTTTACAATTTTCTTGCTCAACAAATTCTAATAAAAACACAAAATTTTATTATAGTTTTTTTTTTACATAAAAACACTAAAAATATTTGGAATATCTTTACAGTTTTTTGAGCAGTTTTTCAGACAAGAAAACTTTTATATGCCTGCAGTGTAGACCAGTGAAATCCCTTCAGTCTCAATGATGTTCAGAGAGCTCTCCCAAGTTCAGGATTTGGCTGGGATTTGATGAGGATTTGACTGAGGATTTCAATTTTTTAGAACACCCGACAATGGCCCAAAATCGAGATTTAACTGTGATTAGCCTGTTTTGAAACTGGATTTGAGAGGATTGAGAATTCTGGTGCCGGACTGGCAGGGTGGCTCTCTTGCTGGTCTGTCAGCCAGAGGTAGGTTCTGCACTATAATGTATCCCTAAAAAATACAAAGTAACATATGTGAAGCATTAATTTACCTTTAGGTGTCCTCTTAAAATAACAAATAACATAGATCAGAGAAACTCAAAATTATATAAAATATAGAAGAGAATCACTGAAGAATAAAAAAAGGATCGAAGTATGTATTTTTTAGAGTTTTTACTGATGTAAGTCTTTCGTCAGGTCTGGTTGCACCCCGAAGGGTAGACTTTAGAAGGGAGCCAGGCAAGTGGAAGGGAGGTCTAAAGATGATTATTTGGTGGAAACCCTGTGCTACTTTATATCCTCAGAGAACAATGACAAACTAAAAATAGTATGGCAGTGGTCTTAAGAGAATGTGGACATGATGGATAAGATATGTGAACAAGATATGTGGACAAGTGTACTTGTCCACAATCCACACAGCTGTGTGTGGGTGCTGTGTACTCATCATCTGCAACTAGGCAGCTATGCTGTCTTACACTGAATTGACCAGATCCAAAGGCTTGCACAGGTGTCATAACTGGTTGCCGGCATGGCCTTGGACCAGGCCAGTGACTCGACTGTAGTGGCAGTATGGAGTCACTCCAGTGAGTGCTTCAGTTTCTGGGTTACTTTCTGCAGGCACAAAGGGAGATCCCAAGGGACTAGTGTATGGCCCGCAAAGGCGCCGGCTGAAATCCAAATCCAAGCACAAATCCCAAATCACCTCCTGGAGGTGATTTGAGGATTTGTATGGATTTGCCCTCCAAATTCATTTCTCAAATCCCCATCAAATCCCCTCCAGATTCTCTACTGTGATCAGCCCTATTATTGTTCTCCTTTCGTCTATATTTGTTATTATCTATTTTTTTTTTTCAGGGGAACATAGAGGCCCGACACTGCCCCCTATACAGCAAGGAGTGCAAATTTCCGTGCCACAGTATATTCCCAGAGAAATGGGATGGGTAAACCCGACATCAATCCGAGTACCCGGCAGGACTGCCACCAAAACATAAGGGCCAGTAGGCAAGTACCAGGCCGCCTCCAATACAGGCGCAGGATTATGCATTTGGCGTTTTGCGAACATCTGGAACTGGAATTTCGCTTGTCCATGCAACACCTCCGTATCTTAAGATAAGGCGGTGGTCCTTCTCAGAGTTATTATGAGGTCCCCGACAAGCGATATAGATGGGACTGCTGCGGGAAAAAAATCGACAGACCAAGCAGTCTTCAAGTCAGTATTTTTATTTTCAGAGATATAACTCATGAGAACTGTGAGCTAATCGGGACATTAAACCGAACAGGTTCCCGTGTGCACGCACACGGGCTCTCAGTGTGAGTTCTCCTGACTCGAAATTAACTGTACTGAATATGCCACAGCGTTTACTTGTGAACGGCCTGGATTTGAGCGTAGTTTCAGTGTCAAGTCCAATATGTTGCGTCATTGCCGGTCTCATGAGAGGTCAGATGCCTCACATTACGAAGACGAAGTCAACGAGGACGGTTCCCCGGCGAAATCACGACCGTACAGCAATCCAGATCTAGCTACTATACTTCTTTTCGTCTCAGGTGAATAGTCTGATGGCAGGGCCGCATTACAGGCAATGCTGGCATGTAGCAATCCGCTGGCGTCCCGAATAGACATATCACTGATATGATAGATGATGGCGTTTACGAGGATGACCTGTATTATTTATCGTCCTAGGCGTATCCTGTTCAGCATCTCTACATGTTGTTCGTGCAGTACTTATAGAATACGACTAATTTAACATCCTGTCGTCGTGGCTGCACGTTTGAAAAGTTGTGTAGACTCTTTATATATATGTGTGTGTGTTCAAAGGAATGGAACGCCAGCCATGCTGTTTGGGTGAGGTGACAAGAATACTTACGGCTGGGCCGCACCCAGGGCCGCATTGGTGGATTTATGGTGTAATCGAACGCGAGTCTACTTGAATAAAAGCAAACGTCCGGCTGAGTATTGAGCAATGAGTAATCGGAAATGGAAGCGACGATGCAGTGCATGGAAATGACAGATCCGCCTCGACAGTTATATAGGTAATACTGGACTGCGTATATCGACCAAACCGAGCTACCATGGCAGTCGCAAACATGAACAGCGACAGGCGCGGTGACATGCTTTAGCTGGAAGAGTGGCGCAGATTTCCACGTGTACCGAAGACGCCCGGCAGCCACCGTTATTTACATCACTAATGAGTAACCGAATGACACGTTGTACCAAAACAGTCGTGATTTCCAGGTCTACAATAAGAACATAGGAATCTCCGCTTAAGTACAATGTGGCTCACCGTGGACATGACTGATCGAGATTACTCGTCTTGACCCTCCGATGTTCCTATTTGCGGTCTACTTCTTCCTTTGCAGGCAAATTTACATCAAGTGCCGTTGCGGCATGCCTTCATGTGCCTGGATCGAACAACTCGCCTATCGAAAAAGGCAATTAACTTGTTGTGAGGCTTTTAGGAGGTGTCATGACTATATATGGTCGCCCACATGTATCATATCTGCAGCGCCCACATATGTACAGGCCATGTCTGACATCACTCCCGTAAAAAGGCGCTGGGCTCACCAGTGCTTGCACATTCGAATGGGGTTGTGGGTTACGGTGGGTGGCCGTGTTCAGAAGTCCGGGTCATCTAAACTTATATGGTCATCGATGCCACCTCCCCGTGTCCTACACACGCAGGCGCCTAGCAGTTTCACTTTCTAGGATTCTGGATATAGTATCTGCCCCGCTTGATATGAAGGCGTCAGCTGCAGTGAAATTCACCTCCGCTTAGAACGTTTCCACCTCCTCCGGACTCGGATCCTGGCGCTCCTCCTCGCCTTAACGACTTGGTTGCAACGAAATTTGCCTTCAAGTACTTGCCTTTTTGCTAGAATCATGCTAGCCCGCTGTTGCCAGTACCGTATCAAGATACCCGGCGCGCTTTCTCTCACGAACCGGTCACGCTGGTGGAGTTTTCTTTAGGCTTGGGACCCCATGGAAGCGCGCTGGCTTTCCAAGTGGCCAACAGATATAAAACTTCCGTCAGACTACTCATACTACCGTCGCTTCTCTCCCCGTTTTTATTACACCATAATTGTTCAAAGCATATGTCCTCCCACAGTGTTATGGACAGCGACGGGCTGAACGTGATGGGAGGGCCTGTATGTGTGTCTTACGGTGCACAACATATCCCCCTTCGTCTTTATATTCACTAATGCTCCTGTTCTTCCCCGAACTGGCTTACCTTATATCTCACTCGATGAACGATACTCGTGAGCATGCTGGTTCGTTCACATCCTGTCATTTATCTCAGAAATACACACAGGAATGTCCATCTCAGCCATTCTCACGAACCTCGCCATTTCCTGTTCCAATGCAAGCCAAGAAGCTATATGTGTGTGCTTTCCATTCCTGCGGAACGTGAGACTCGATGATGCCTTACATCACTACAGCCCCCGGCTTGGACAGTTGCGAGGCCGGAAGTGAGTCATGCGCTTGTATCTTGTATCACCACCGTGAGATTCCCTCGCAGTCTTTTCCACAAACCTCGCCATGTCTGGCTCCAGTGCAAGTCAGGGAGCCATGGGTGCGTACATCACTCCAGAACATGGGACTCGATGATGACATCCCCTCATGGCAGCTTTCTGCCTGGACAATGGCGAGGCCGCAGGTGAAACATGCATTTCTTATCCTGTATAATCATTGATATCATTTATGGAAGACATCCTAGATGTTTCTTCTTCTAACAATTTTGGGCCACAAACATGGGACAGGCTTCCCCATGATGCTTCGCTCGCCATTAGTCCTGGCGCCGAACACAACCTCATACAGCTCCACCCCACCGCCGCGGCAGCCGACCTCCAACAGTATATCATCACAGTCAAAGCCAACGGTGTCACAAAGTGCTGGTGCAACTATTTTCAGCCGGGTTCACCCCAATGTCACTTCATCAGCACCAGGAAGCAGATCCAATCTCACATTCGCCGCATACACCTTAATGAGGTGAAGCCCTTCAAGTGCACCTGGTACGTCTATCACTAGCCGTGAGCCTTGGGTGCTTTCATTCTGATCGACTTCTCACAGCGGAAGGTACTTTATGGGTAGGCCTGAAGGCATTCGTCATGTTACTACAAAGAACCATGGCAATATCTATGAGTGTGGTCGCTGGTAGGCACATTTTCCTGTTCCGTTTATGTAGTTTGCGTATTCAAAAAAAAAAAATTTCACTAGTCACCATCGTTATGCCCGAAAAGATTACCGGGATAAACATGAAAGGAGATGCCTCATGAAAAGCAAGGAGATGGAGTAAATGTATGTCAACGTAGTGCAGTCTCCAATGCGATAAAGTTTGTGTTTTGAACTTGATGTATTTGTTGTATTACCACCTATTTTACAACTGTTTCCGACAAACACCGTTGTCTGGGTTCTCTGGATGAGCGAGGTATGTGACACGCGCCAGTGAACGTAATTCCCTCCTTGCTCGTCAACTAGGGCAGGGAACAGAGAGATCGTAGGAATATATATGTATATGAGCCTTCTGCCGACAATTTTTCGGTTGTTTTTGCTGTGGCCAATGCCGCGTGATCAGGAATCTTTGACGCGGGCGCGGGATAATTTTTGTGCAAACCGACCGTTATACTCGACAGAGTCAGCTTTTCTAGTTGGCAACCCCTGAACACCCACAAAATCCTCGACACACGTGTGTGGCTATAGTGGATTTTGGTCAACACCGAAGTCCCGGCAAAATATATATGGTCTAACCGCGCGCTATATACGCTCTCTGTTGGTCCAGCCGAGATACGTTCTACACAGAGAGTATGTAAGGACCATCAAAATATCTGAGAGATTCAACGAAAAGCCGCATTGACATAAGCCAACCACAGGACCCTAGCCTTATTTCTTGGCGTTTCTCAAGAAGCAGCGCTTCTCGTGTATGTTGCGGTAGTCTTCACGGGCATACGACTCGTGACTGGTGTAGAATCATGTCTGATGATGCATCAAGGGAGCAGGAAAACTGTGCCTACCAGACAGTACACCCATAAATCTTACCTTGGTTCTTGGTATTAACGTGGCGACTCGCAACATGCTTGTGCGCAAAATATTTTCCGCTGGACAAGACGGAAAGTTCACGAAGGCTCACGTCTACTAGTAGCGGTAGAAGGACATACCAGGTTACACATTTGAACGGCTTCTCTTTCAGGTGGATGTGGCGGAGGTGAGTAATGACCTGCTCCCGGGTCTTGAAGTGACGAGAACAGGTTGGATACTCACACCAGTAAGACGTGATGCCACTGACTTTGGTTGTGGTGATGAATTTTTTGAGGTCGGCTGCGCTCGTGATGGGGGAGACCTGCATAGAGATGTATTGAGGACGTTCGGGGAATCCTCCGAGAACAACGACAAGGGGCGCATCAGGAGTAAACTGGCCTTGGTCGGACGCTGATGCGAAATCACCACTAGACATGACAGGGAGGCTGGCAACGCCTTCCGTTCTCCATGAGCGATAGCTAGCGATACAGGATACACAATGCACGACCCACGTCTCTCCTCTCCGTTGTCCAGGTTGACTGCAGTCAGGAGACGATAGCATCAATTTTCGTGTTTTTCAGTGATGGGAGGAACGTACCGACAGCATCCATATTAGTATTGCGACCACATATGTCGCCGTCTATGGATGAGGCTGCGAGGAGAGGTCCTGTTATGGTATATTCGAGATAAGCAACAAGACATGAATGAACAGCATGCTCACGAGGATGTGGATTTCCGAATGTGTAAAATCAGTGTCGGGAGGTAAATGGTAAGTAAATGAATATAAGGTCGAGGAATGACATGGTGGGCATGGCAATGCATACCAATGGGTAGACCATATCCAAACTCATGCAGAGCTGCAGAGTTCACCCAGTCGTTGTCCACAAAGCTCTGGGAAGGTTGCATACTATGTGTTCTTGTAATAGACAACTGGGAGGTAGAGAGACGGAGGATTGAGCTGTAGGATACATTCGCAGACTACCTGACAAATAAATACGGGAAGATGGCCATGTTATGGCTAGCTTGGAGCACCCAAAGCCGTTTCCTCGGTGCGTGCTACAATAACACCGGCGGTCAGGAAACACTGGTGCCTCGGGTGATTCGGTTAAGGTAAGGATTTCTTGCGCGAGGAGGGCCAGGAAATCGAAGCACAGTGGCGCCTAGGCCTCCCAACCATGGCTATATAAATTATTTCCACAGGCTCGTTGAGCGATTTTGCAGCTCGATAGACCCTGCTGAGTCGTGACAGCTATTGTGGAACGGTAAATAATCCATTCTCCACTCTCTTTCCTCTGCCATTCTTGACGTCATCAACCTACCCAGCCAAGGGGCGGATCTGCGGCCTTCCATATTACGCTGCATAAGAATCTAAATGCATACCATCGTATCAAGGGCGTTAAAAGCCATACGTCGATTAAAGTCACCCCAAAAAGAAAAAAGCTTTTAAAGGAGATATCGTAAGCCGCCTTAGCTTTCACTTTTCATATGTCTAACTATCCTAGCAGTCCCGTCATCTGATTTACTCATGGTGTTCGCGTGGACAGTTGCCTACATGCTAGATCTACAACCGAGTGCCAAATGACATGGTAACTGGTATATGATGCGTTTTGCGTTCTTTTGTTGGATTGAATGGGTGTGCTTCGAGTGACTCCTCTCGCTATTAGGCTTTTGGTCGCGAATGCTGTGTAGGATGTGAATTGGTCAAGCTCTATAGCCCTGCTTCTGGATATTTGTCTCGAAATTTTCATTTTTTTGTCTCCCATCCGCTGGGCAGCCATTGTGGCACTCACGGCAAATACCTACCCGGTCTCTACGAACGCAAGGCTGCCCACTTCTCAAATCATGGGACCACTCTGTTTCCAAGGCCATCTTGGCACTGTATGTAGCTCAAGGGCTAATCCAAATGCATAGGTTTAATATAATATTTCACGAATCAGACATAGTCATGTGCATGGTGAGGTGGTCATTGGGGTTTCGAATTCGAGGTTGGCCGTCACTGTCTCGCCTTCTTAATATCCGCGACTCTGATGTGGAAGGAGGCCTGGGAGGGCGCTGCACGCATTGAGGGTCGAAAGTTGAACTAAACAGCCGTCCTAGCACATTGAGCAAGTGTGGAGCAACAGTGAAAAAAATTGGTCCAAGTTAAAGTGAAAGTCACGACTCAGTCGGGCCAGCAAGTGCTGGGATCATGAAGCATTGAGGCACGATTTAAGATCTGAGTCGAGGTACCTATGACCTGCCGCTGTGATGCACATCTATAAACTACAGTGTTGATAGGTGGTGAGCTCAATATTTACATATATATTCCCACGATTCTCTGTTCTCAGTGCTAGTTGACGAGCAAGGGAATTACGCTCATGCACTGGTGTGCGTCACATACTCACTCATCCAGAGAGCCCAGACAACGGTTTTCTTCGGAATCACTTGTAAAATAGGTCGTAATACAACAAATACATCAAATTCAAAACACAAACGTTATATCACATTGGAGACTGCACGACGTTGACATGCATTTACTCCTTCTACTTGCTTTTCGTGAGGCAGCTCCTTCCATGCTTGTCCCGGTAATCTTTCCGGGCATACAGATGGTGACTAGTGAAATTTTTTTTTTTGAATACGCGAACTACATAAACGGAACGGGAAATGTGCCTACCAGCCACCACACTCATAGATCTTGCCTTGGTTCTTCGTCGTCACATGACGAATGCCTTCGGGCCTACCCACAGAAGTACTTTCCGCTGTGAGAAGTTGATCAGAATGAAGCCCCCAATGGTCACGGCTAGTGAGAGACGTACCAGGTGCACTTGAAGGGTTTCAACGCCTGAAGGTGAGCCCGGCGAATGTGAGTTCGAACCTGTTTCCTTGTCCCGACAACACCACCTAGTTGTACGATGAAATTTGAGAAAAAGAGAGACAATACGCGCGGGAAAAAAATTTGTATGAGGGGCCAATCATTTCGTCTTACGGTAACCGATGTCAGCGGAGTTTCAACAATTGTTTGGAGGTTATAAGAAGTCACGTGACCGGTCGCGTTTGTTTCTACTCTTAGCTTTAACCACCACCATCACAACGCTCCACCGTGTCAAGACACACATCGAAACGCATGGCTACTCGAAACCTCCAACCATCTATTACCATCAACGGCCCACCAGCCACTACTACGATGGGTAAAATCCCTGACCGCAAAAACTTGGAATCACTGTCGCGGACTCACATCCAGAGACTGTGTAAGGTAGACGTCGATTTGTCTTGGCCAACATGGTCATCGTTCTAAACCGTGACATACCTTCTAGGAGAACCATATTAAGGCAAACAAGAGGACCGTGGAGATGATAAATGCATTGTGTGACCTCGTCAAGTAAGCTTATCATCGTGTTATCGTTGAGCGAGACATCCTCTCATCCTAGTCCCAGTGGAAAGCAGGTTCCTCGCCCCCTTCGTGCAGGGTCTGCGCGGGTTGGCAAAGGTCGACCGGTCCTGGCGGGTGGTAGTGGGGCCAGGCACGCGACGAAGGTAATCACACGTGGCGCTGGACGGCAGACTAAGGTCACTGTCATGCTGCAAGAAGAGCCCATACAGGAAGAAGAAGGTACGATGACGGCAAGTTCTACCTCAACATAAGCTGACGCGTTTCTTATCGGTAGACGTGGCCGCTGGATCGGTAGATCCTTTCCCCGCGCACACTAACAAAGGTAAAAATATTATCGGTCTCCTCTACCCGACAACGATGGCATCTGACCTAGTCACGCGACTCATCTCAGCCCGCCCTATATCCCCGATCAATGGTGTTGCTGGCGGGTCTCGCGATGTGCAACCCTTCCCGCTTCCCACCGCCACCCCTTCTCATCCGTCCTACGGTGCACTTGAGTCACGCATCGTTCAGCTCGAGGAGGCAACCTTGGCTGCCCGCATATCCGAGATGGAGGTCGCCATAGCCCAAATTCCTGTGCTTCAGGACGAGGTAAAGCGTCTCCAAGCCGAACGTGCGAAATCCGCGGCGGATATTGTCCTATTCGCAGAGGCTCAAGTGGCTGGCCTGGAGTTCAAGTGAAACAGCTGGCGGCGGAGAATGGCACTTTGAAGGATCGTGTCACTGAACTGGAGACGACGCTGCGTAATCGCGAGGCAGCCCGTGACCCTTCCATGTCCAGGGTGATTAGTGATCCTCCCGAAGACAACGGCACGAGTGACCATAGACAGGACGCGAAAACGAATGAAGACACAGCAGCCGCTGTGGGGTCTGGCGTGGCTGCTCCGTGAGTTGTTTCCCCTACCACCCGCGGGCATTACTAACTGGCGTGATTTTGCCAGGGCCAAAGTTGAGCTTCGTTATCCCTCGCCGTCGCAGCCTGCGCTGGGTAAGCGCAGACGCAGTCTGGTGGAGACCCCCGACATCAGCGTCAACCAAGATGGCACCGAGCAAGAGAACGAAGGGGCTCCGCTGGCAGCTTACCATCGGGACACTAAAGAGGACGCTGCGGATCTCAACCAAGAAGAAGATGCTGTGGATCTCGACCATGAAGAGGACGCTGCGCCGTTTTCTTCTCTTAGCCCTGGTGCCGCCGTTCCTCGTTTAGTTTTAGCAAGCTTCCCCCTTTTCCGTTCGACGACAGCGGCAGTGACTTTTTTAAGGACTCCAAAGTGGATGCTAACATGGAAGCTGGTGTGGGGTCTGGCGTGGCTGCTCCGTGGGTTGTTTCCACTACCACCCAGCGGGCATTACTAACTGGCGTGATTTTGCCAGGGCCAAAGTTGAGCTTCGTTATCCCTCGCCGTCGCAGCCTGCGCTGGGTAAGCGCAGACGCAGTCTGGTGGAGACCCCCGACATCAGCGTCATGGAAGATGGCGCCGAGCAAGAGAGCGAAGGGCATCGGGTCACTAAACCGTTGAGGAAGCGGCCTCGGCTTGATCGCGATGAAGAGGACGCTGCGGATCTCGACCAAGAAGAGGACGCTGCGGATCTCGGCCATGAAGAGGACGCTGCGCCGTTTTCTTTTCTTAGCCCTGGTGTCGCCAGTCCTCTTTCACTTGTAGCACACTTCCACCTGGTCCGTTCGACGACAGCGGCAGTGACTTTTTTAAGGACTCCAAAGTGGATGCTAACATGGAAGCCGGTGTGGGGTCTGGTGTGGCTGCTCCGTGGGTTGTTTCCACTACCACCCAGCGGGCATTACTAACTGGCGTGATTTTGCCAGGGCCAAAGTTGAGCTTCCTGATCCCTCGCCGTCGCAGCCTACACTCGGCAAACGGACTCGCGGTCTTCTGGATACCCCTGACGTGAGCGTCAACGAAGATGGCGCCGAGCAAGAGAACGAAGGGCATCGGGTCACTAAACCGTTGAGGAAACGTCCTCGTCTTCATGGCCCTGAGAAGGATGCAGGGCCATCGTCTTTTGTTGGCCCTGGTCCCGACGGTCCGGAGTGTACATCTACGCCATGGCATCGGTCCAAATCGCCCCCGGGACTTTTCACGGCTGGCGGCCAAGCTCCCACGCCATTTGCGGGAACGGCTGATACCGATGGGTACCTCGACCTGGAAGACGACGACTTGGCAATGCCGCGGGCTGAACCGTCCAGTACCGGAGCAGTAGCTCCTGTCGAGGGTGCTCCATGCACCCCACCCAGAGCTGCAGTTGCGGGACCTTCCTCCAACATGGAGAACGCCTTTGACTCGGTGGATCCTATGGACAACCGCGGGATTTTCGGTGGCCCGCTGCCCGTTACTTATACGCCGAGTTCTGCCCTCCCCTGGCCGCTGGTCCCTAGCACGCCTTCTAACCCACAGGACATCCCGGAGCTGTCAGAACCCTCGAACTCCGAGGCAGTGGGGAACCCAGCCACCATCCCGCAAGGCGTGGCTTTACCTTGTCCAAAAACGCCAACCCACCGGCGGGATCGCGGTCGATATGACTGGGGAACACCTGTATGATGGGTCTCATGTATCCCACAACGGTGGACTATAAGCTAACGGTTTCCTTATCGGTAGGTAAAAGCGCTCTTTCCGCGGATGTGTGATTTGGTCGAAGCCCCGCGCACACCCACAAAGTCCAAGGTATTATCAGTTTCATCTACACGACAACAGTGGAATATACGCTGACGGTTTTCTTATCGGTAGACGAGGGCGTTGGATCGGTAGATGTCTGGTCAGCTCAAAGCCTTGACTGAGCACACCCACACAGATCAAGGTATTATCAGTTTCATCTACACGACAACAGTGGAATATACACTGACGGTTTTCTTATCGGTAGACGAGGGCGTTGGATCGGTAGATGTTTGGTCGGGTCAAAGCCCTGACTGAGCACGCCCACACAGATCAAGGTATTATCCGTCTCATCTACACGACAACAGTGGAATATACACTGACGGTTTTCTTATCGGTAGACGAGGGCGTTGGATCGGTAGATGTTTGGTCGGGTCAAAACCCGAGCACCCCCACACAGACCAAGGTATTATCCGTCTCATCTACACGACAACAGTGGAATATACGCTTGACGGTTTTCTTATGGTAGACGAGGGCGCGTCGATGTTTTGTTGGGTCAAAACCCCGAGCACACCTACACAGACCAAGGTATGGTCGGTCTCATCTAGCCGACAACGATGGAATCTGACTTCGTGACGCGACTGTTCTCAGCCCGCCCTATATCTCCGATTAATGGTGTTGCTGGCGGGTCACGAGATGAGCAGCAGCCCTTATCGTTTCCCACCGCCACCCCTTCCCATCCATCCTACTCGCTACCTTCCGCGCAACTCGTGCACGAGTCACGCATCGTTCAGTAGAGGTGGCCATGGCCGATATATCTTATCCGCACTTCTGATATTTTGTGATGCAAAGTGGAGTGTCATGTAGTGTTTTTGTCTTAGTCTCAGTCTCTTTCTTGTTTTGGCCTTTTTCTTGACCGTTTCTTGACCGTTTCTTGACCGTATCTTTGTCTGCTCTTGGCTTTGTATCTTGACCGCTGTTCGTGTACTCGCTGCAATGCTAAAGGTGTTTGTTGGCGTGCACAAAAGCAATGTTACATGGTCCTGTGGTCCAAAAAGGCGGGAATAGAGTGTATGATCCTGATGACAGCGTCTTCTCTTCTTGCCGAGTGCCCGACGGTAGCCGAGACAATAGACGATCGCTGGACCCGAGAAGCGACTCGAGGAGGGCTAGACGAAGCACCTGACGAAAGCATATGGCAGTCAAAAACTCATCGGGAAAGAGGCGATCGACGAAACGGATTAGTATGAGGGTGGCAAGCGAGCCTGGAGAGCAAAACCTGTGCAAAAGGAGAGTGCCGCAGGGGCGAAAAGCGGCGCCTACGGTGCTCAACAACCAAATTTGGCGGAGCGTGGGAATGCTGTCACATTTAAGGTATCTCGCCTGTCGGAAAAGGAAATAACTTGTGACTCGGTGGCGATGTACGTGACTATATATGTTGATGTCACCCATGTGTGTCAGCCTATTCTGCAGCGCCGCCACATGTATCCTCAAGCCATGTCTGACAGCGCGCTGACTATGAAGCTGGACCTGCAAAAGACGCTGGGCTCACCACGGTGCGCCAGTACTAGGTCTGGTCGCTTCTGTGGGCTACATGTACCTGTCACCTACTACTCCATGTACCGGTGCACTGCTGTGCGTTCTCCATGTGTCTGCGTTCTTCGTGTGTCTGCGTTCTCCGTGAATGCTCCCCTCTTCTTCGTGTACCGGTGGGGTCGCAGGCGCCTCGTAGTCCACGGTTGATCTTCTGTCATCGCATCCACTAATATGGAATACTGCTGCTTCTGCACAGGGTGGTATACAGTATCCTGGCCCCTTCCTTCATACGAAGGAGTCAGCTGCAATGAGATTTACCTCCGCTTAGAACGTTTGCGCCTGTTCCGGGTCCTGGCGCTCCTCCGCGTCTCAACGACTTGCTTGCAACGAAAGTTGCTTGCCTCGTTTCTGGAATCATGCTAGCGTGCTGTTTCCAGCACCGTATCGAGATACCCGGCGCACTTTCTCTCACGACCGAGTCGCGATGGAGTTTTTCTTTAAGCTTAGGACCCCATGGAACCGCGCTGGCTTTCCAAGTGGCCAACAGATATAAAACTCTCGTAACCGTCCCTTATCTCCCCGCTTTGCTTTCTATTACACACAATTGTTCAAAACATATATGTCCCTCCCACAGTGTTGTGGACAGCGACGGGCTGAACGCCGTGCTGGGAGAGCCTGCATATTCGTCTCACGGTGCACAACACGCCCCCTTCGTCTGTATATTCACTCATTCCCATGCTCTTCCCGACACTCGTGAGCATGCTGCTTCATTCACATCCAGTCAGTTATCTCAGAAATACACACAGGAATTTCCATCGCAGCCATTCTCATGAATGTCGCATTGTCCGGTTTCAATCCAAGCCAGGAAGCTATAGGTGGTGTGTGCCTTCCATTGCGTAACACGAGACTCGATGGTGCCTTTCATCATTACAGCCCCCCGCCTGGACAATTGCGAGGCCGCACGTGAGTCATGCATCTGTATCCTTTCTCACCGCCATGAGCTTTCCTCGCAGTCTTTTCCACAAACATCACCATGCCTGGCTCCAGTGCAAGTCAGGGAGTCATGGGTGTGTACCTTCCATTACTCCAGCACATGGGACTCCATGATGACTCCCCCTCATGGCAGCTTTCGGCCTGGACAATGGCGCTGAACACAATCTCACGCAGCTTTACCCCATCGCCAAGCCAGCAGACCTCCAACAATATATCACCACGGTCAAAGCCAACGGTGTCAGAAAGTACTGCTGTAACTATTTTCAGCAGGGTTCACCCCAATGTCACTTCATCGGGACCAGGAAACAGGTCCAAACTCACATTCTCCGGGTTCACCTTCAGGAGTTGAAACCCTTCAAGTGCACCTGGTACGTCTATTACTAGCCGTGAGCATTGGGGGCTTCATTCTGATCAACTTCTCACAGCGGAAAGTACTTCATGGGTAGGCCTGAGGGCAGTCGTCATGTGACTACGAAGACCCAAGGCAAGATTTATGAGTGTGGTGGCTGGCAGGCACATTTCCCGTTCCGTTTACGTAGTTCGCGTATTCAAAAAATTTTTTTTTCACTAGTCACCATCTGTTAGACATATGAAAAGTGAAAGCTAGGGCGGCTTACGATATCTCCCTTTCGGGGTGACATTAATCGACGTATGGTTTTTAACGCCCTCGATACGATGGTATGCATTTAGATTTTGAGCGTAATCTGTAAAGCCGCAGATCCGCCTTGGCTGGGTAGGTTGATGACGTCAAGATATAATGACAGAGGAAAGAGAGTGGCGAATGGATTATTTACCGTGCCACAATAGTTGAGTATGCCAAAAAAATAAATACACCCATATCCTCTACCAGCGCTCCTCGAACTTGGCGATTACCTTGCCTTCAATAGAAAACCAGTTTTTTTACCACCGATAAGTGGGGGCCGAATAGTGGACGCCTGAAACATCGATGTTCTCAACTTCGAAACCGGTCGCCTCGAGCTGCAGCTAGTACATGTGATCAGTACAGGGAAGAAGAGAGTACTGCACTCACCTGTGTTATTACCCAACCGAGGGAACAGCTAGCGTCAGCACCTGGAAAAATATATTTCTTCATAAACATGCCCCTGGATAGTTGAAAGCAGGTAAGTGAGTTGGGATGACAAGGGATTTTCCCGTAGCATACCAGACGAGGGCTTCGTATTGCTTAGGCAGGCCGCATCAGGACGAGTATTAAAGTTGCACCGCGCGATCTACGGACTCAAACAAGCTGGACGTGCTTGGCACCAGCGGCTCCGCAATGAACTACTCAATCTCAATTACACCCAAATCTCGGCAGACGAATGTATTTACATCACGAGATCCAGATCTGACATCGAGGCCATAGCTGTATAGCCAGTGACATGGAAGACAGATGTCCCGTCGTCATCTAGCGAATCATACACATGCCTCAAAAATGATCCAAAACGTCTGATGCGGACGTTCTGCCACCACCTCAATGCTCAGCAGTCGACCATATCTGCAATGCGTACCTCAGCCATCTCGAGCGACATTATCTTGATATAATGTCCTTTTGTGACAGCGATATCCCTGTAATCACAGCAAAGTATACGAGCTACCATCAGGGTCCCCACCGTTAGTTGCTTACGCTCATTCCCAAACAAAGGTTCTTTTTTTCCAAGGGTGACGCCACTGACGTCACAACCATAGTTCTTGGCGGCAAACGCTGCGAGCGTGCCCCAGCCGCAACCAATGTCAGTAGCCCGTAGGTTCTTGGTTCAGCTTCTCGCACGAGGGTGAGCCTACTGTCCTGCAGCTCCTCCAGAGTTTCCTCTCGTTCCAGGTCAAGCCTCAGGACCTCCGAAGTGTAGACTATGCGTGGACCCAGTAACAACTCGTAGAAATCGTCACCTTTTGATGAAACGCGACACCTGAACTGTAGGCACAATGTTTTTTTGTGAAAAATAGGAGCGCGCACGATCATAGTGGTCCTGTACTTGCTCCTCGTCCTGGGCCTGAGAGTGGAATATGACATCAGGAATGAAACGTGTGAGAACATCTTTGATTCGGGAGTGAAGTTGACTCTGGGCCAATCATGACAGAGTTCCATAATATCCAAGAGTAAGCAGTCTGCTAGCTATATGCGACTCAAGAGAAAACAACCACTGGACCTGAATTTGAAGAGTAAGCACTTTTAGTCCATCCCTTGAGGCACAGAGACAGCGGCCCCATCACCAAGCCTAGCATTCATGCTAGGCAGGAGAGATTTAAAATGCACCCATGCCCACAAAACCCCAAACACAACTCCCAATACTTATTCCATGAGCTCATGCACCGACAAAAGCCGGACTCGACGCAACAGGACGAAGCTGGACGGCCCACGAGCAACACCTCAAGATCGCTCAAGACCACCTGGTGTGGCCCCCTTCTACCTATGGCTGTGGCACTCCTTTTTGTCGTGCCAGCCCGCTTCGGCAGCCAAGAACTTACGACGCTAGACCCACCCACACAAAACCAACAGACAGGAGAGAGCACTTACCTCACCTCACCAACAGCGCGGGATGGCAAACACCTCCAAGGGAGGTGGGCCGATGGGGGGATGGACCCGTCGTCGGTGCAGCCATCGAGGACACAGAGAGCCGGGAGGCCCAGGGAGAGAGGGGAAAGGCCTGTGCTGACCGTAGGTAGAAACCGTGTAATGACCATCATAGGCACTCAGCCTGTGGTCGAATAAAATCATGAAAAAAAAAAAAAAAACCCCCCCTAAAGACACGTCACACCCACTCATCCCTTCCACATTGCCTACTACACCACGACTCAGTCAGAATTATGTATATGCCACCCTTCCAGAGCTTCAACGGCCACAACAGCTGAGCTACATAACAAGCGAGCTTGGATCGGGTCCAGCGCAAGGTTCGTCTTGCGCTGCTCGATATATTGTTCCTGTTTTGTGTACTTATATATTCATTCATGCCTTGCATTCCCACTAATGTGAGCATGCTGCTGCATTTTTGTCTTACTGTTTTCCAGAGAATACCCAGGAACATCCTTCACATTTCCCATGGATGTCCCCATAATGTGTGGTTCCAACACAGGCCAAGATATCATCTGTATGTATCTTCTGACCTGTCGAACATTGCAGAGTGCCAGAGTCAATGGTACTCCTTGGCCTTACTGCAGCCCCCAACATGGACAGAGGAGAAAGCCGTTGGTGGGTCGTGTATCTAGTATTCCATATCACTAGTCATCACTGATACCATATATGACATGACCACGGAGTACATCACAACTGTTACTTCTGTTCCCCATGGCGGTTCCGTGCCCCAAGTCTCCAGCAAACTGTCCCCTGGTTTGCCCCCGCCGTAACGCCTGGATATTGCTCCGATCAGCACAACTTCATCCAGGCCGGCTCCACAACAAGGGCATTTGACCTCAAAGGGTACATTATTAGCACCATTCTCACGCCACATTCTACTCATCCAACTTGTTCACACTGAAGTTATTTCGATATGAGGTGACAGGCCCCCTCTCAGATTCGCCGCATCCACCTTAGGAGCTGAAACCCTTCAAGTGCAGCTGGTACGACCATCCCAGCCGCGCCAAGCCATAAGCAATTGACAGCCTTCTTACAGTGGGGAGACCATCAGGCATAAGCAGGACGCCAGGCGTCATGTCAATACGAAGACCGAGGGAATATCTACGAATGCACGGTTGGTAGGCTGCATCTTCCAGTTCCCTTTGTGCATCATCAGCTGGTTTCTTTCCATCAGTCACCAAATGTATGCTGGCGAAGATTACCGTGACAGGCTGAGAGGCTCTGCTTCATGAAAAATGGCAAGAAATAAATATAAGACGCATATTGTTTGATTCTATCAATGCGGGAACGGTTGTGTTTCTGGGAATCCGCCACAGACTCGGGGAATATGGTGGGAGGGATTTGCGGCACTTATACACTGTGTGTATATATGGTATCTCGGTTGGGCCAATATAGAGTGTATAGAGTGTTGGGTGCATTTATGCTCCTGCACCAAAATCAAGCATAATATATTCGATTTGCTGTATGGTGTTTCAATCTCTTCTCACATTGTTCTTGTACCATGCACCCATTTCTCTGATTATTTTCGAAATTTTCCAGTCACTCCTTACCTCTCCATTTCATCTTGTTATTTCTATTTTCACAAGCGGCTGCACCCAGCGGAGTCTGAAATGACTTCGACGCGCGAGCCCTTGGGCGCTAAAGGGCCGGGTAGTAGTACATGCACAGTGAGACAGATTTCCCCCTCTCTCAGTGACAACTAAATTCACTGAGAGAGGCAAGTAAATTAGTCTAGTGTTCTTTCGATTTATTGACCTAGAAATCCTCTGTAGTGAATTAATTTCTAGGTAGTGTATAATATACTTATAGTGACAACTAAATTCACTGAGAGAGTGAATTAATTTCTAGTCTATTCTTTTGAGCAAGCAGTCCATACCTACTGCCTATAATTCCTGTCCTCTACATAGAGAGTTTAGACCATAGTATCCCGGTACTTCGGTGTGGACCCAAATCTACTGCGGGTGTTGTATATATCTCAAGAATTTGGGAGTGTTCAGGTGGTTGCATGAGGACAAACAACTCAGTATGATCCATAGTTTGAACGTGCATTTTTGGAATGCTGAATGATAAGTAGCGGTGTTCAGATATGAAGGGGACACATGATATATATGCTCTGTGGAATTTAAAGGCCTCAGGTGTTTGATCGGCAGAGGGAAAACAACAGCGGAAGATAAAATTTCACTGTTGGGGAACAAGCAAGAACAATGTACCACTCTGGAGAAAAACTACTTGAGTGGAGGTGATGGAGAAGGCGAGAATGAGGTCTGAGGCGCCTCAGGTTCTTAATAATGCATTTCGGAATACTGTGTATTCACCATCTGGGACGGCTGGCGACAGAGGAAGTGAGCTGAAGCGGGGACCGCGAAGGAATAGTCGGGACTCAATGTCAAGGGACTGGTGATAGAGGGCAGGGAAATGGGCAGAGAAGCGGAGACGAAAACGACAATTAGAAACTTTCGCCCGGCGAAGACAACATCGACAGGGAGACGCACGGAGGAGCGAAACGGAATGGTAATAATTGCATTGATGCGCTATAAATTGACTGGGCGGGAAGCTCCAAGGTTGATACATGAATGGAGCGCGAAGATAGAAGGAGGAAGCATGTCCCCGGTCAAAAGCAGGTGCATGACACCAGGAGCGTAGAACCACAAGCAGGAACAGAATCGCAGACTCACACACAATCATGTGCCTGTCGCGATCCATTGGAGGGACCCGGCGGTGGGGTGCTGGCACTTAT